>SJYR01002859.1:206848-225698 GCA_006410655.1 Kobus ellipsiprymnus | reverse complement strand
TGAAATTAAAAGATGCTTACTCCTTGGAAGAAAAGTTATGACCAACCTAGATAGCATATTCAAAAGCAGAGACATTACTTTGCCAACTAAGGTCCGTCTAGTCAAGGCTATGGTTTTTCCTGCGATCAGATATGGATGTGAGAGTTGGACTGTGAAGAAGGCTGAGCACTGAAGAATTGTTGCTTTTGAACTGTGGTGTTGGAGAAGACTCTTGAGAGTCCCTTAGACTGCAAGGAGATCCAACCAGTCCCTTCTAAAGGAGATCAGCCCTGGGGTTTCTTTGGAAGGACTGATGCTAAAGCTGAAACTCCAATATTTGGCCATCTCATACAAAGAGTTGACTCACTGGAAAAGACTCTGATGCTGGGAGGGATTGGGGGCATGAGGAGAAGGGGATGACAGAGGATGAGATGGCTAGATGGCATCACTGACTCTATCGACATAAGTCTGAGTGAACTCCGGGAGTTGGTGATGGACAGGGAGGCCTGGCGTGCTGTGATTCATGGGTAGCAAAGAGTCATACACGACTGAGTGACTGAACTGAACTGAGTCTGCTTTCTGGGAGGAACACTCTCATTCACTGTTTTATATTTGTTCTGGTTTACTGGCCTGAGAGTTTCTCTGTTGTTCCCTATTCTCCTTGCCACATACAGAAATGATTATTGAAGTAACCCACTACTTGCCCGTTAGAAGATTATAGCCCCAGATGTACTAGTCCAAACATTGATTTCTTTGTCACTTAAAAATTTAGTAGACCTCATATTTTCTTGTGTTTAATCATTTCCAAATGCAAGTAACATCCCCTCCCACATAAGAAATATTTGCTTTAGAAATTTGATCCTTATATTTGTCTGCCTTCTTCACACCAAACTTCTTTCTCCAGTTAATGGTAAGCATGTTAAGTTGAACTAAAATAGAAAGGACTTTCTTAAATAAAGCTTTTGCTCTGAGAGGTTTAATCAATTGATAAGTTTTTATGGACACCATATCTTTAATCTGACATTTGTCTTGTGGTACATTAATCCATTGAAGGATTTTGATAATTTTTGAAGGCCATGTCCTTAAATGAATCTTGTCTAATATCATCATTTAAATTTGACTTTTTCAGCTTTGCCAGACTATTTTTTTCTGGAATTTTTCTAGTCTCTTTAATTTCTACTTGCAAACAGTCAATTATTTTGTGGGTTTAGCTCTTTCTTTCTGCAATTACAAATTAAATTCTTAAAATAACCAGAAACACACACTACCTTGATTTTCATTTCTTTCTTCTTAGATCTGAAGTTCATCAGGTATACCATCTCCCATCAAAGTAACTAGAGAAGACAGCTTTATCAAGTGTTGTACCATCTATTAATAAAATCCAACTTGTCACTGCTACAGGGGAAGAGAAGTGTGGAAAACTCAACTTGCTTTTCTGTGTGTTAACCTAGAAGTAATACAGGTTACTGTAGCTCTGAACAAGTTATGTGGAACTTCCCAACTGGCATGAGTGCAGGGAAACAAAAGGAATATATCAACTATTTTGTGAGTATTTCTATATCTGCCACGCATGTTTTCTAAAAATTCAGAGTTAGGTATCTTACTTGAGGCCCTTGTTTCAGAATTATTTTAGTGTCCCAAAGAAAACAATATCCAAAGAGACATTTTTCCACCACCTCCCTACAAACTGAACATCTTCTTATGCAGCCTTCAGGCTTGCTTGAAATTAAAAATGGACTTGGTTACACTTGCAGTGGAAAATGCCTCAATAAAAATGAATGAATGTGCCGACATTGTAACTTTAGTTTAAGTCCATGTAACTGAAATTTGAGTACAATGTTAGACATTTTAAAGAATTTCTATATTTTAAAGTTGCTATATTTATTGACATTTCTACCCCATGGGAATATGGTTCTATTCTTTAGTTCAGTTCAGTTCAGTTCAGTTCAGTCGCTCAGTCGTGTCTGACTCTTTGTGACCCCATGAATCACAGCACACCAGGCCTCCCTGTCCATCATCAACTTCCAGAGTTCACTCAGATTCACGTCCATTGAGTCAGTGATGACATCCAGCCATCTCATCCTTGGTCGTCCCCTTCTCCTCATGCCCCCAATCCCTCCCAGCATCAGAGTCTTTTCCAATGAGTCAGCTCTTTGCATGAGGTGGCCAAAGTACTGGAGTTTCAGCTTTAGCATCATTCCTTCCAAAGAAATCCCAGGGCTGATCTCCTTCAGAACGGACTGGTTGGATCTCCTTGTAGTCCAAGGGACTCTCAAGAGTCTTCTCCAACACCACAGTTCAAAAGTATCATTTCTTCGGCGCTCAGCTTTCTTCACAGTCCAACTCTCACATCCATACATGACCACAGGAAAACCATAGCCTTGACTAGATGGACCTTAGTTGGCAAAGTAATGTCTCTGCTTTTGAATATGCTATTAGGTTGGTCATAAATTTTCTTCCAAGGAGGAAGCATCTTTTAATTTCATTGCTTCAGTCACCATCTGCAGTGATTTTGGAGCCCAAAAAATAAAGGCTGACAGTTTCCACTGTTTCCCCATCTATTTCCCATGAAACGATGGGACCCACTTCTATGATCTTCATTTTCTGAATGTTGAGCTTTAAGCCAAGTTTTTCACTCTCCACTTTCGCTTTCATCAAGAGGCTTTTTAGTTCCTCTTCACTTTCTGCCATAAGGGTGGTGTCATCTGCATATCTGAGGTTATTGATATTTCTCCCGAAAATCTTGATTCCAGCTTGTGTTTCTTCCAGTCCAGCGTTTCTCATGATGTACTCTGCATAAAAGTTAAATAAGCAGGGTGACAATATACAGCCTTGATGTNTTGATATTTCTCCCGAAAATCTTGATTCCAGCTTGTGTTTCTTCCAGTCCAGCGTTTCTCATGATGTACTCTGCATAAAAGTTAAATAAGCAAGGTGACAATATACAGCTTTGATGTACCCCTTTTCCTATTTGAAGCCAGTCTGTTGTTCCATGTCCAGTTCTAACTGTTGCTTCCAGGCCTGCATACAGATTTCTCAAGAGGCAGGTCAGATGGTCTGGTATTCCCATATCTTTCAGAATTTTCCACAATTTATTGTGATCCACACAGTCAAAGGATTTGACATAGTCAATAAAGCAGAAATAGATGTTTTCCTGGAACTCTTTTGTTTTTTCCAAGAAGAGGTGGCAAATATTAACAGAAGAACTGTACAAAAAAGATCTTCATGATGCAGATAATCACAATGGTGTGATCACTCATCTAGAGCCAGCCATCCTGGAATGTGAAGTCAAGTGGGCCTTAGAAAGCATCACTATGAACAAAGCTAGTGGAAGTGATGGAATTTCATTTGAGCTGTTTCAAATTGTTTAGTAGAACTGTAAAAATGAAAGCTTGCCACCTGATTACTTTTAATGGTTTAGAAACTTATGTATAATGTACAACAGCTGCCATGCTTAAGAAAATTCTGTTGGTGCTCTTACAAAGATTTTGATAGAAACAAAGTCAGTTCTTTGCAAAAGAAGCACAGAGAAGCCAGAAGAATGGAATTTCAAAGGCAAGTGTGAAAACAGAAAAACTATTTTGTTTTTCTTTGTGAATTCCACTGTTATTGAGATCTGATAAACCCATTCAACAATTCCTTCTAGAATTCATATATTTTATTTTAGCATTCTAGGTAAGAAATACATGAAAGCCTTTATTTGTACCTGGATCCCATTCAAAGTCAGGAAGAGTTCAGAAGTGGTTTAGTGAATCCAGCAGTAGGTCACTGTGATTTTCAAAAGGATTTGAACAACTAATCATCATTTTAAGGCACAAGCTGTTTCAAATCCGCCCCCCAATGGTGGTTCTTTGTCAAGATATGCTACATAACCTGCAAGACACAAGGCAAAATTTAAAAAAAATAAATAAAAACCTCTTATTCAAAAATCAAGAAGAAAGAGTCATTAAAATATTATAATATAGAACCCCTTTGCCTTTCCTTTGTCTCTCTCTCAGATGTTTTGTCATGGTGGTTTGTTTTGGCTATTTAATAGTAAATAAAGAAAATTAAAATTTTAAACTATTATCAGATATCTTAATATCCATCTTTATACTGTGCAATGGCACTTTTAAATTCAAATATCAGAGTATTTAACTGTATGCCATATCACTAAAATAATGCAATACATGTGTTGTGGCTTATTCCCAGAGCTAGAGCTGACAGAGGAGGAAAACACAAACAAGACTCAGAAAACCTGGAAGGATGAGAATATTCACCGGCATGAAGCAGACCAAGAACACTTAGGGATACTTGTGTGATAGGCCAGACACTCACAGATTCCTAGGCTCTGCTAGATGATATGGACTGCATGTACACTTGCTTTGCCTAACGGCTGCCTGAAATACTATATACTGGCTAGGACAGAAACTGGGGAAGTGGAGCCAGTTATTTCCCTTTCCCATAGACCCACTTTCCCAGACCACTGTGTTGCATGAGCAGTTCACAAATATATCGCAACTCTCATACCTGAATGCCATTGGCAGCATGACTGGGGACAGGTTAGAGACTCAACCAATTAACTGCTGGACTATCAGGGTGGGAACAGTAACCACTAAGCGCTCCCCCTGCCCTAGAGATCATGGAGCATCCATGCCTAACTCCAACCCCTCATTAATGCTCAACCCATCAGGGCCAGGGGTAGCAAGGAGAACATGGTGGAACAAGTAAAGCCAATCACACCTGGGCACCAAGATAAAGGAAGAAGACAGCTGAAAATTTATCTAGGAAAGGCAGTTGGAGGCAGTAACATGAACTGAGACAATATTCAGGCTCATGTTCCATTATTCAGATGGTTTTCCTTATAAAGCACAAATTCAAAGAGAAAACTATTATACAGATTCCTAGGCTCTGCTAGATGATATGGACTGCATGTACACTTGCTTTGCCTAACGGCTGCCTGAAATACTATATACTGGCTAGGACAGAAACTGGGGAAGTGGAGCCAGTTATTTCCCTTTCCCATAGACCCACTTTCCCAGACCACTGTGTTGCATGAGCAGTTCACAAATATATCGCAACTCTCATACCTGAATGCCATTGGCAGCATGACTGGGGACAGGTTAGAGACTCAACCAATTAACTGCTGGACTATCAGGGTGGGAACAGTAACCACTAAGCGCTCCCCCTGCCCTAGAGATCATGGAGCATCCATGCCTAACTCCAACCCCTCATTAATGCTCAACCCATCAGGGCCAGGGGTAGCAAGGAGAACATGGTGGAACAAGTAAAGCCAATCACACCTGGGCACCAAGATAAAGGAAGAAGACAGCTGAAAATTTATCTAGGAAAGGCAGTTGGAGGCAGTAACATGAACTGAGACAATATTCAGGCTCATGTTCCATTATTCAGATGGTTTTCCTTATAAAGCACAAATTCAAAGAGAAAACTATTAACAATTTCAATGTAGCAACTGAAGGATGTTAAACTGTAAGCATAGACCCTTCTGAGGCTGGGCTCTGTGCAACTGTACTAACCGTATGTCCACAAGCTGATCTTTTTCTTCCTTTTAAGGAAATGGTCTTCTTGTTGTCATTTAGTAGTGCTAGAGTGGTGGGTGGCTACTGATGTTGTGATATTATGTATGTCAGGATGGGAAGATTAACTGATCTTTTGAATAAATCACCTTTTAAAAAAATCAGCTAGAGAAACATAAGACACTCTACAGTTCTCAGATAAAGAGACTGCACATATATTTGTTTGGTTCTTCACTGTATTTATCAGAATAAGCAAATATATGTTGCAATTAAAAATTAACCCTGAAATTTCAATACCATAAAATCATAAGTTTGATTTCTCACTCATGGTATATACATTTGGGGAGTGAGGAGGTAACTCTCATATTATACTCAAGGATGCAGGCTGTCAGAGGTTCTTCCTTTTTATGACTATGCCCTCCGGAACCAAGGCCTTCTGAGAAATCTCTGTGACAGGAACAGAGAGGAATTAGGAAATGCATACCAGTGTTGGAATGATTCAGTCCAGAAGTGACCAGACCTCATCTGGTTATAACAAACTATCTAGTTAGTCACTATCAGTTCAATAGTTCTATCTAACTAAAAGAGGCCTAGAAAATATGGAAAAACTCCTATTTGTTGAACATAATTTATCTCTGTTGTCTATGTTTTTCAGAGCATTAAACATTATATAATTCAGAAGTGATACACTGATTTGTGTCCATTGCTGGGAATCAGTCTCAGCTAACTAGATCTCCTAACTATTCTAAACCAAAGATTTTTCAATGTGAAATAGAGATGACAAAGTCTAGTTAACAAGATTATTACAAATGCCTGTGAAATCCAAAATTACACTATTCAATATTAAATGATGAAATATTATTGCATATCAGACTCAAAGAAAAACAGAGATATATTCATCAAGTTTTTCTAACTAGATCTCCTAACTATTCTAAACCAAAGATTTTTCAATGTGAAATAGAGATGACAAAGTCTAGTTAACAAGATTATTACAAATGCCTGTGAAATCCAAAATTACACTATTCAATATTAAATGATGAAATATTATTGCATATCAGACTCAAAGAAAAACAGAGATATATTCATCAAGTTTTAAAAGCATCAATACTGTCATAGGTCTATATAATGTATTGCTCTTAAACCTCTGAAGCAAACCCAATAATTGCTAACACTGAATTTTATCCTAGAGGAGCTATCACCTGCATTATCACCTGGTCCCTACCATGAAATTGCCATGTATCCCAGAAAAGATACTTCAGTACTCTAAATTTCCATTTTATCACTAGTGAAATAAGGATATGATATCAGCACAGTCACTTATTTCCAGGATTTAACATAAGTAAAACATTTCCTTCTACCAATGCCCACCTCCGTATAAGAATATTGAGATGTTTATTAAGAAGTGGTTTATCTGAGAGTGGGAGGGATTATGCCTTTTTAAGCTATTGATATAATTGGTGTATTTATTCTAGTCAAGTTATATATTTCAATTTTTGAAAAGAAATTTATATCTCAAAATAAAAACAACTGAACAAATAATAGCAAATTAATTGAGTTTCAGTAAAGCCTTAAGCAAAAGCTTATGAAAAGTTAATATTTCCAGACTTTCTACAAATAACATATTTTTATAAAATGCTTATTACAAAAAGTGACATGTAAGTTTTGCTTGAAATGCCAGGTTAAAGTCAGGCCACTCTACATAGAGACTTGCTGAATTAAAAGAAGTTATTACTCAGAAAGGCACGAATGCACTATGGGCATGTTCAATACTACATTTGAAAAAATAGCCAAATATATAGAGCTGTAATACCAAAGCAAGCAAATTGCTTTTGCTTTATCAATCTAATATGTTGATTACCTAGGTAATTTTTAAAGAAGAACATCCTCTAAGTTAGTATCAAAGTTGCTGATTACAAAGAGAATTGTTCTGTTGTTACAGTAGTACAAAAGCAATAGATTTCATGAGTGGCCAGCCAAGGAAAATCTGAGAGTCTTTTTCCTGAATAACAAAATTCAAATTAGAAAATGTGAAGTCAAATCACAGAATTTTATTTCAAATAATTTGATACTTTGTAAAACTTGGAAGAAATATAAACTTAAAACTTTCTAATATAAAGATCAGCTGGAACAATAAACAGCTTTCAAAAATGCACCTTGTTGCTGACATCCTTCATGGTTAAACAACATTGTCACTATTAAGTAGTACAGTACAGCCATGCATAGGATTATCATTCAGAGTTCTCCCTATGAGAAGAGTCAATAGGAGGTTTATTATATGTGGCTTATTATAGGAACTAGTGCATGCAATTATGAAGGATGTGAAGTCCAAGAGTCCCAAGTTGAAGAATCAGGAAAGTGGGTGGCATAATTCATTTCGAGTCTAAAGCCTGAGAATCAGAGGTTCTGAGAGCAGAAAATGAAAGTCCCCAAAGAGCAAATTAATCCTTCCTCTCACTTTTTGTTCTTTTCATGATCTCAAGAGCTTGTATGATGCTCACCCACATTGTGAAGAGCACTCCTTTCTACTCAGTATGTTAATTCAAATGGCAGTTTCTTTCAGAAGCACCATCATAGACACACTCAGAAATAAAATTTAATCAGTTTTCTGAGGATCCCTTAAGCCAATTAAGGATGCACAAGAAATTAGCCATCACAGAGTATAAACAATTATTAAGATATCAATTAAAAGAATTCACTTATTATAAGCACTATTAGATAAAAGCAAGAAACATAATATCCCTTAATTGATATAATTTTTAGATTTCTATGTACAATGTTAGGGTTTCCTGGGTGGCTTTCCCAAGGAAAGGCAATGAATGTCAAAGAATATTCAGACTACTGTACAATTGCATTCATATCACATGCTAGCAAAGTAATGATCAAAAAGAACTTCCAGGTGTTCAAGCTGGATTTAGAAAAAGCAGAGGAACAAGAAATCAATTTGCCAACATCCATTGGGTCATAAGAAAAGCAAAATAATTCCAGGAAAACACCTACTTCTACTTCATTGACTACACTGAAGAGTTTGATTGTGTGGATCACAATAAACTGTGGATAATTCTTCAAGAGATGGTAATACCAGACCACCTAACCTGCCTCCTGAGAAATTTGTATGGAAATCAAGAAGCAACAGTTAGAACTGGACATGGAATACTAGACTGATTGAAAAATGGGAAAGGAGTATGTCAAAGCTGCATATTGTTACCTTGCTTATTTAACTTATATGCAGAGTATATCGAGGGAAAAGATAGACTGAATGAAGCACAAGCTGGAATCAAGATTGCACGGAGAAATAGCAATAACCTCAGATATGCAGATGACACCACCCTATGGCAAAAAGAAGAATAACTGAAGAGCCTTTTGATGAAAATGAAAGAGAAGAGTAAGAAAGCTGTTTTAAACCTCAATATTAAAAAACAAAGATCATGGCATCTGGTCCCATCACTTCATGGCAAATAGATGGGGAAACCATGGAAACAGTGACAGACTTTGTTTTCTTGGGCTTCAAAATCACTGCAGATGATGAATGCAGCCATGAAATTAAAGGGTGCTTGTTTCTCGCAAGAAAAGCTATGACCAACCAAGACAGAATATTAAAAAGTAGACACATTACTTTACTGACAAAGGTTCATCTAGTCAAAGTTATGTTTTTTCAAGTAGTCATGTAAGGGTATGGATGTGAGTGTTGGACCATAAAGAAGACTGATGCTGAAAAAATAATAATTTTGAACTGTGGTGTTGGAAAAGACTCTTGAGAGTCCCTTTGACAGCAAGGAGATCAAACCAGTCAATTCTAAAGAAAATCAGTCCTGAAAATTCATTGGAAGAACTGATGCTGAAGCTCCAATACTTTGGCCACCTGATGTGAATAACTGACTCATTGGAAAAGACTCTGATGCTGGGAAAGATTGAAGATAGAAGGGCAAGACAGAGGATGAGATGATGGGATGGCATCAGGGACTCAATGGACATGAGTCTGAGCAAGCTCCAGGTGTTGGTGATGGACAGGGAAGCCTGGCATGCTGCAGTACATTGAATCTCAAAAATTCAACTGGTGGACTGATCTGAACTGGTGGCTCAGTGAAAAAAGTCCACTTGACAATGTGGGAGATATGGGTTGTATCCCTGGTTGGAGAAGATCCCTGGAGAAGAAAATTGCAACCCACTCCAGTATTCTTGTCTGGGAAATTCCATGGACAGAGAAGCCTTGCAGGTTAGAGTCCATGGGGTTGCAAAGAGTCAGACATGATTTAGTGACTAAACAACAAACATACAATATTAACAATACTAGAAATAAAAGATGACTTTTATTAATTTTATGAAATTTTATTGATAACATCAATATTATGCCAGACATTGAATAAGAAACATTACTCATTTCAATAATTGACAAAATATTTGTCTTCTTAGACTGTTTGTAAGACAAAGAATTAAATACTACTTCCAAATCATTCAGCTAGTTAGCCTTAGATTGCGCTACTCAAAAAATCTTTCTAGATTTTTTCATAATCTTCTTAATCGCTCTCTGATTACTCTCTACAAATTTTTTTTTTTCAAAATTTACTTTACAATCCATGTACTTTGAGCGGACATGTTGCTGGTCAGTCACTAAATTGTGTCCGACTCTTTGTGACCCCATGAACTGAAGCACACCATTCTTCCCTTCCATTCACTATGCCCTGGAGTTTTCCCAAACTAATGTCCATTTAGTCAGTGATGCCATCCAACAGTCTCACCCTTTGTTGCCCTCTTTTCCTCTTGCTCTCAGTCTTTCCCAGCATCAGGGTCTTTTCCAGTGAGTCAGCTCTTCACAACATCAGGCCAAAATATTGGAGCTTCAGCTTCAGTATCAGTCCTTTCAATGAATATTCAGGTTTGATTTCCTGAGCAGACATAGTTTAATGCAGATATATAATTTTCTATTCTTCTCTTCTCATTTAATGCTATATGGATTACTTAATTTTATCTAACCTTCATAATCAAGTTTGGATAACAATTCCTTAAGTTACTATATCCTAACACACTTAACCATTCTGTGCTGTGCTGTGCTTAATCACTTAACCATGTCAAACTCTTTGTGACCCCATGGACTGTAGCCCACCAGGCTCCTCAGTCCTTGGGATTTTTCAGGTAAGAATACTGAAGTGGGTTACCATTTCCTCCTCCAGGAATTCGTCCTGACCCAGGAATCAAACCTGTGTCTCCTGTTTCTCCTGTATTTCAGGTGGATTCTTTACCTGTTGATCCATCGAGGAAGCCCACATCCATTCTACTATTGATGAATAATCAATAGTTTCCCATTTTCACTGTTACAGGTAACTATAGCATGAGCAACTTTGTGCATGTAAGTTTAAAAATCTCTTGAATTAGCTCTATGTAGCTAGTTTCCTGAAGTTAAAATAATGGTCTAGATAAATAATAATGGATTGCGTAAATATCTACTAGATTATAGAAAAATAGAAGTTAATAAAGTCATACTTGTGATATTTGATGTAATTTTATTGTTATGATTGTTGTTCTGCCTTGACTTATCTCAGTCAACTAGCCCAATCAACTCAAGTGCTTCTATAAGTATTAGAGGTTTTGAAAGAGAATAGAGTAGATGCCATGTTAATTATTAATTACTACATGTCAATTATTCCTAAAATACTAATTTACAACAACAGAATTTATTTTTTTCATAGTTTCAGTGAGTCAGGAATCCAGTCATAGTTTAACTGTGTCCTCTAGGCCAGTGTCTCTCAGAAGACTGCAGTGGATATGTCGGCAAGAACTGTAAGTCATCTACAGGTTCAACTGGGGAAAGATTTGATTTTAAGTTTATTCATGTGGTTGCTGGCAGGATTCAGCTCTCCCAGGATGTTGGATTGAGGGCCTCAGTTCTTAGGACAAATGACATCATGGCAGCTTGCTTCATTAGGCTAAGTAAAGAAGAAATTTCAGTGAGTATGAAAGCAAGAGTGAGAACAAGACAGGGGGATTAAGCCAGAAGTCAAAGTCTTTTAAAATTTAATCTCTATGTGATATTTTATCACTGTTGCTACTCTCTAGAGTGCTACTGCAAGGTATGTGCTCAGTCCCTTGGTTGCATCCTACTTTTTGTGACCCCATGGACTATAGCTCACCAGGTTCCTCTTTCCATGGGATTTTCCAGCAAGAATTCTGGAATTGGTTACCATTTCCTCCTGCAGGGGATCTTCCAGATCCTGGGATCAATTATAATCAGCCATTATAACTTCCTCTTAACAGATATGAGTTTCTGATTCCTATTCTTTCTTGTCACTTTAGCATATTTACCATGATCAAAAGAATGTTTTCTGAACTATATATTGACTTTCGTCTTATTCTGTTAAAATTATAAGATATAAAGAGACACCCTAAATATGTTTCAAAGGAGTTATTACATAATAAGGAATTTTCCACATCTATTTTCTTAGCAATTATCTTTTTTCTTTGTTACTGTATAATAAAGCTAAGATTTTTACAAATATTATTTCACTTTCATTCTGAATGGAATAATAATTGTGACTAGAATAAAAATTAGTGCTTGCTCTAAAATTTCTAAGCCTGATTTTCTATCCTTTCTTCTATTTTCTTTATTAAAATCTAGGTAAGATCTAAGCACAGAGAAGGCAATGGCACCCCACTCCAGTACTCTTGCCTGGAAAAATTCCATGGATGGAGGAGCCTGGTAGGCTGCAGTCCATGGGGTCACTAAGAGTCAGACACAACTGAGCGAAGTCAATTTCAGTTTTCACTTTCAT
The DNA here is from genome assembly GCA_006410655.1 of Kobus ellipsiprymnus. Taxonomy (NCBI): domain Eukaryota; kingdom Metazoa; phylum Chordata; class Mammalia; order Artiodactyla; family Bovidae; genus Kobus; species Kobus ellipsiprymnus. The sequence goes on along the minus strand of SJYR01002859.1, from coordinate 213,439 downwards.
GCATTGGAGAAGGAAATGGCAACCCACTCCAGTGTTCTTGCCTGGAGAATCCCAGGGACTGGGAAGTCTGGTGGGCTGCCATCTATGGGGTCACACAGAATCGGACACGACTGAAGTGACTTAGCAGCAGCAGCAGCAGCAAGACCTAAGCAACACCAGATATTTGGCAGAGATCCTTTTCGTTTGTCTACATGTTCATGGAGACTGATCTCTTCCTGCTTTGGAAATCCTGTGATTGAAATATTAAGGTTTGAAACCATTTAAAAGCTTACATTTCATCTTAGTCAAACTTTTATCCTCATTTCTATCACCCTAGTCCCCATCTTAGGGTTCATGGTCAGTTCTCTATGAATATCTTTATTATATTCATTTATTATATTTATATTTCCCTTCCATTCATCTGGTAACTAATTATGACAGTGATTTTTCAGTAACTAGAAGAGTTCTCTGCATAATATTAGAGTCAAAAAAAAAGATTGAATGTTCAGTGAATGAGCAAGCTTGGCATTCATAGTAAAAAACTTCTACTCTGGAACCAGGGCTGTGATTCTTATAAAAACATAACAGATCAAAATATAAAGTCTCATGAGGCCCCATTGTTTTAATATCAAAAGAAATGAGAGGACAAGCAGCATTATGTTTTTGATTAGAAAACAGTGGTTAGCCAATAAAGAAGAACAAGAAATCCCCTCACAAATCAAAAACACAAACTTTCATGGAAAGAAAATGCATTCTACAGATATAAATAGAGTACAGGCATCCCTCATTTTTTAAATTTTCTATTATAGTTCATTAATAATGTTATGTTAGCTTTAGGTGTACAGTAGAGAGATCCATTTATACATATACCTACTTTTTTTCAAATTTTTTACCCATTTAGGGTATTACAGAATATTGAGCAGAATTTCCTATGGTATATAGTAGGTCATTTTTGATTATTCATTCAGGCATACCTCATGTTATTAAAAAAGTTAGATCATGGCATCTGGTTCCATCACTTCATGGCAAACAGAAGGGGAAAATGGAAGAAGTGACAGATTTCCTCTTCCTGGGCTCTAAAATCACTGCAGATGGTGACTGCAACCACAAAATTAGATGATTGCTTCTTGGAAAGAAAACTATGAAAAAAACAGGCAGTGTGCTAGAAAGCAAAGACATCACTTTGTAGACAAAGGTCCATATAGTCAAAGCTATGGTTTTACCACTAGTCATGTACAGATGTGCTAATTGAACCATAAAGAAATCTGAATGCCAAAGAAATGATGCTTTTGACCTATGCTGTTGGAGAAGAGTCCCGAGAGTCCCTTGGAGGCAAGGAGATCAAACCAGACAATCATAAAATAAATCAACTCTGAATATCCATTAGAAGTGTTGATGCTGAAGCTGAAGCTCCAATATTTTGGCCGTCTAGTGCAAACAGCTGACTCGCTGGGAAAAAAACCCTGATGTTAGGAAAGTTTGAAGGCAGAAGGAAAAGAGAGAGACAGAAGATGAGATGGTTGGATGAAGTCACTGATTCAATGGACATGAACTTGGGAAAACTGGGAGATGGTGAGGGACAGGGAAACCTGGAGTGTTGCAGTCCATGGGGTTGTCAAGAGTCAGACACAACTTGGTGGCTGAACAACACCTCATGTTATTGCACTTCGCCTTTTTTTTTTTTTTTTTTGCAGATGAAGCAATTTTAAAAAAGTAAAGATGATGGTTAGCATTTTTTAGCAACAAAGTCTTTTTTTTTTCTTTCCAATTACAGTGAGTACATTGGGGTATTCATGTTTTTTTGTTGTTGTTGCTGGGTTTTGTTTTGTTTCTTTTTGGTCATAAGGCTATTGCACATTTAGTAGACTATAGTATACTATACCTTGTATATGTTCTGGGAAACCAAAAGATTGTGCAACTTTCTTGATTGTGATATTTACTTTACTACTTGGACCTGAATCCACAATACCTCCAAACAATGCTGGCAATTAATTTTTCAAGAGCTTGTTCCTCTAATTAATTAGAGTGTCATTGCTATAAATATTATTTCTTCAGATACTTCCTGAGACCTAAACCTATGGACCCAGAACAAAAAGTGAAATCTGGTCATATGCTTTGAAGGCACAGAAGCTTGTTACTTCTACTGTAAAGAAGGGACTAGAGAATACCAACCCAAGCCTCTAAGATACAGAAATGCTTTACAATTTTCAAGGAGTATAGAATTTAAAGTTATTTTTTAAAAGGAAAAGTTTCTGGTACTTCATTGATGTCCTTTTATCCTTTTAACATCTAAGTTTTCTAAGAGTTTTTCTATTGCCAGATTTTTTATTTCCAGTTGTACTCAGCTCTTTGTGTGTGTGTGTGTGTGTGTGTGTGTGTATCTATGTCCACATTCAGTAATGTCCAATTATCTGTAACCCCAGGGACTGTACACCACAAGGATCCTCTGCACATGGAATTTTCCAGGGTAGAATACTGAAGTGGGTTGTCATTTCTTACCCTCAAGGGATTTTCCTGACTCAGCTCTTTATTTTGGGTGAATTGTTTCATAAGTCATACAATGAATAAAAAAGTATGAAACCAAATATATTCAAATTCTAAACATAGTCCAAGAAAAAATTAGAAGATACTGAAATACAGACACTGAGAAAAAGGAAAGCAGAAGGGTAACAATTTATCCACCACATGCCCCTTTCTACTCATAACATCACAATCAGTAGATCAGGGGTTCGATCAAGATGGCAGAAGAGTAAGATGTGGAGTTCACCTTTTTCCCACAGATATAACAAAAATGCATCTACATATGGGAAAACTCTCACTGAACATCCACTGAGGGCTGGCATAAAACCCTACACTTCCAAGAAGGCCAGAAAACCCCCGTGAAACTGAGTAGAACAAAAGAAAAAAGAGAGAGAGAAGGGAATCATGACAGGACCTGTGCCTTTGAGATGGAGCTGTGGAAGAGGAAAGGTTTCTGCACACTAAATTCCCCCACTGATGGTGAAATGGGCCTAAAGAGAGGAGGATCTTTGGAGCCTCTAAGGAGAAGGCAGCAACAAGCCTGCAGAAGGCAAAGCAGGGAGAGACTTGCACACAAAGTCAGTGCCAAATGACACTCCTCAGCTTGAGATGCGTGTCCACTCACCCAATGAGGCAGGTGGGGGCCAGGTACTGAAGTTCAGGCATTGGAGGTCAGACCCTGGAGAGAGGACTGGGTTTGCCCATGAGAAGATAGTCTGAGGGGGCTACCGTGTAATGTGTCACAACTGAGGGAGTCCAGGAAGAACCTTGGACCTGACAGAGACACAAGACCCGATTGTTGGTGGGCACAAGAGAAGGTGTGGGCCTTCCATAGAAGCTTCTTTCTCCACTCACTCTCATATGTCAAGGCACTGCCTACATGAGTTCCAGGGACAAGCATGAGTGTGGCTGTCATCTCAGACTCCAGAAATGATCACCGACTGCTGTGCCACATCTGAGGGTCTTGCGAGCATGTGCAAGTCACTGCCTCCACCTTCCTGGGAAGAGGTGCCACCCACCACTGCTGAAAATCCCAAGATGCAGGGCCAACTTCCCCAGGAGTGCATGTGATCCACCACTTTTGCTGAGGGCCCCAAGACCCATTGACAACCTATGTTCCCATTTCCCCAGGGTCATGAGATTTGAAGCCAGGCTTCAAGGAGGGACTGGAGATCAAGAACCACTGTCCCTGCATTACTGGGATCCAGTGTGAACTATGCCCCTGACATCAGCACACTTTCAGCCAGAGGGATAACATCCAGCACATGTTAAGGAAAGTGACGGCAAGCATCCAAACCAAAAACATCCCTCACACCAAAAAATATTAAATCCACACAAGCTACACAGGGATACTCACACCTATAAATAGCCCTCTAAGAGTACAGTAGATAACCATTTATTCTAAATTCACAGGCCAAGAAAAATATAAGCCGAATGAAGAAGCAGAGAAACCACTCTCTGTTGAAAGATTAGAAGACTTTCCCTGAAGGAACAACCAATGAAATATACAACTTCAGTCTAATAGACACCAAGTTCAAAAGGAGGTAATAAAAATACTGAAGGAATTTTAAAAAGCTACCAACAGATATTCAGGCTAATGTGAAAAGGAATTAGAAACTATAAGGAGGAGCCAAGAAAAAAATAGAAAATGTACTTGCCAAGGCAAAAGCCAAACTCAAGGCAATGAATAGCAGAATGAATAATGCAGGAGAAAGAATAAGTCATCTGGAAGATAGACTAATGTAAATTGCCCATTCAATACAGCAAACAGAAAGTCAAATGAAAGTATACAATATTAGAGACCTATGGGATAATGTAATCTAAATTTATAGGGATTTCAGAAGAAGAAGAAAGAGACAATAGGATTGAAAATGCATTTGAATTTATTACAAGTGAAAATTTTAACAAAGCTAAAGAAGAAAGCAGATATCCAGATATAGTTCAGAGGGTCTAAACAAGATGAACCCAGACAGACCTATAAAAATACATATTATAATAAAAGTGGTAAAATTTAAAGAGAAGATTCTAAAGGCAGCAAGAAGAAACAAACAGCTTTTTTTTTTTTTTTTTTTTAAACAAGGGAACCGCTATAATGGCATCAGCTACTCTTTCTAAAGAAATGTTGCAGGCGAGAAATGAATGAAAAGATACACGCAAAATCCTGGAGGGGAAAATTCTGCAACGTGGAAAACTCTACCAAGCAAGATTATAATTTAGAACAAAAGGAGAGAAAAAGAATTTCTCAAACAAGCAAAAACTAAAAGAATGCAAAAATACTAAAGCAATCCCTCCAAAAACATCAATTTCTAAATAGAAAAGAAGCAAGGCTTTCTATTTTGTTCCACTGATCTGTATTTCTGTCTTTGTGCAAATATCATACTGTCTTGATAACTGTAGTTTTGTAATAAAGTCTGAAGTCAAGCAGGTTGATTCCTCCAGTTCCATTCTTCTTTCTCAAGGTTCCTTTGATTATTCAGGGTGTTTTGTGTTTCCATACAAATTGTGAAATTATTTGTTCTAGTTCTGTGGAAGATACCATTGGTGATTGCTTTGGATAGTATACTCAATTTCATTATATCGATTCTTTCAATCAATGAACATGGTATATTTCTCCATTTATTTATGTCATCTTTTATTTCTTTCACCAGTATTGTATAGTTTTCTGTATACATGTCTTGTTTCTTTCAATCAATTTATTCCTAAGTATTTTGTCATTTTTGTTGCAATGGTGAATGGGGTTATTTTTTTAATTTCTCTTTCTGATATTTCATCATTACTGTATAGAAATGCAAGAGATTTCTGTGTATCAATTTTATATCCTGCAAATCTACTATAGTCATTAATTGGCTTTAGTAATTTTCTGGTGGAATCTTTATGGCTATCTGGAGTATCATTCCATCTGCAAACAATGAGAGTTTCACTTTTTATTTTCCAATTTGGATTTCTTTTATTTATTTTTATTCTCTGATTAATTGGCTGGGACTTCCTAAGCTTTGTTGAATAGTAGTGGTGAGAGTGGGCACCCTTGTCTCGTTCCTGATTTTAGAAGAAATGATCAAGGTATCATCTCACATCAGTCAGGATGGCCATCATCAAAAAGTCTACAAACAATAAATGCTAGAGAGGGTATGCAGAAAAAGGAATCCTCTTACATTCTTGATGGGAATGCAAACTGGAATGGCCACTATGGAGAACAGTGTGGAGATTCCTTAAAAAACTGAGAATAGAACTGCCATATGACCTAGCAACCACACTACTGGGCACACATTCTGCAGAAACTATAATTGAGAAAGATACGTACCCTAGTATTCATTACAGCACTATTTACAATAGCCAGGACATGGAAGCAACCTAAGTGTCCATTGGCAGATGAATGGATAAGGAAGTTGTGTTAAACACACACAATGGAGTGTTACTCAGCTGTAAAAAGGAACACATTTGAATCAGTTCTAATGAGGTGTATGGACCCGGAACCTATTATACAGATTGAAGTAAATCAGAAAAAGAAAGGCAAATATTGTATATTAATGCATATATATGAAATTTTTAAAAATGGTACTGATGATCCTACATGCAGGGCAGCAAAGGAGACACAGATGTAAAGAATAGACTTTTGGACTCAGTGGGAGAAGGCAAGGGGGGCATGCTTTGAGAGAATAGCATTGAAACATTGCATTACCATATGTAAAATATATGATCAGAGCAAGTTCCATGCATGAAGCAGAACACCCAAAGCTAGTGCTCTGGAAAAATCCAGAGGGATGCAATGGGGAGGGAGCTAGAAGCGGTTTTCAGGATGAGAGGACATATGTGTACTTTGGGCCTGATTCATACTGATGTATGATAAAAACCATCACAATATTTAAAAGTAATTATTCTCCAATTGAAATAAATTTATTAAAGAAAAAAGAAAAGAAAAGCAAGAAATGGAAGGAGGAAATAAAAATTGGAAATCAGAGTTATTAAATTAGCCAGTGTACAAAAAAAAAAAAAAAATTATGAAAGCAATGATAAACACAGAGAATACCAAAAGAATAAACATCAAGATGTGAAAAGGGACATTGAAATCATAAAGTATGAAGAAGGAGAGTA
>SJYR01002859.1:194480-206572 GCA_006410655.1 Kobus ellipsiprymnus | reverse complement strand
GGTTGGGAAGATCCTCTGGAGAAGGAAATGGCAACCCACTCCAGTACTCTTGCCTGGAAAATCCCATGGATAGAGGAGCCTGGTAGGCTACAGTCCATGCGGTCACAAAGAGTCGGACATGACTGAGTGACTTCACTTCACTTCACTTCACTTTTGAGCCTGTATGACCATCAGTCTAAAGCAAGCAGATATAGGAAGGGGTTAACATACCTGAAAAACACAGCAACCACAAATCAAAAACATACAATAGATTCATGAGAAACTAAAACAAGAAAACAGAAGCATAAAGTAATATGTTTCATTTTCCAAAGCTAATAAAATATTTCTCTCCACTCTGAGAAGGAAGGGAATTATACCTGTGACATCCTGTGTAGCAACTTTGTTATCAGCTTACAAAGTTTCTTTCACTTATATCAAGATCCTTTAGGAACAAGCAATGGTCAAATTAATCTCTTGCACCCTTTTCTCACTATATCCTCCTTAATATAGTTTCAAGGCTATTATAAAGGACCTGTTTTATCACTTTTGTGCTGTGATTCAAAATGTACCAGCTATTAATTTCAAAAATGCTGGGAAAAGGCTTCTTCACTCTCCTTTTTGTCCCTGCAGAATTCTTACAAGTGACTGAGTTTTTGCATAGTGTAGATCAACAATTTTATTTGGAGTTGAATACTTCATTGTGGAAAGAATACTGCTGCTGCTGCTGCTGCTGCTGCTAAGTCGCTTCAGTCATGTCCGACTGTGTGACCCCATAGATGGCAGCCCACCTCCATCCCTGGGATTCTCCAGGCAAGAATACTGGAGTGAGTTGCCATTTCCTTCTCCAGTGGAAAGAATAAGATACCCCAAATTTACACTTTTGCAGAAAATATGGAAAATCTTAGCTATTTTAAAGGAACAGAGTGCCAAGTACATGTCAAAAATAAATGGACTGCTTATTTGCTCTTTTTGTTATTGTTTAGTCACTATGTTGTATCTGACTCTTTTGTGACCCCTTGGACTGTAGCCTGCCAGGCTCCCCTGACCATGGAATTTACCAGGAAAGAATGCTAGAGTGGGTTGCCATTTCCTTCTGCAGGGGATCTTCCTGACCCAAGGATCAAACCAGGTTCTCCTGTATTGGCAGGCAGATTCTTTACCACCGAGTCACCAGGGAAACCTGGACTGCTTACTAACAGATGGCAAATACAGTACATAAATAGGCAGAGATGAAAGGGTTAGTCACTAAGACAAAAAGTCATATTAAAGTAGTTTTCATTGTTTTTTCTCTAAGACAATCTTTTCTTTTTTATTACCCTAGAAAATAAAATAAGCTTTATATTTGTTTTAAATTTCCTTTTTTAATTAACATTTTTAAATCAAAGGATAATTGCTTTACAGAATTTTGCTGTTTTCTGCCAAATATCAGCAAGAATCAGCCACAGATATACATATGGCCCCTCTTCCTTGAATCTCCCTCCCATGGCCCTCCACAGTCCACACCTCTAGGTTGTTACGGAGCCCCTGTTTGAGTTCCCTGAGTCATACAACATATTCCCATTGGCTATCTATTTTGCATATGGTAATGTAAGTTTCTGTGTTACTCTTCCCATACATCTCAGAGTCTCCGTCCTTCCCCCCCCCGCCCCCGCCCCAACCATGTCCACAAGTCTATTCTCTATTTCTGTTTCTCCATTGTTGCCCTGCAAATAGATTCATCAATACCATCTTTCTAGGTTCCATATATAATCATTAGTATATAACATTTACATTTCTCTTTTTTACTTATTTCACTTCACTAGGTTCATCCACCTCATTGGAACTAACTCAAATGTGTTCCTTTTTATAACCAAGCAATATTTCACTGTGCATATGTACCACAAATGCTTTATCTATTCATCTGTAGATGAAAGTCTAGGTTTTTTCCATGTTCTATCTATTGTAAATAATGCTGCTATAAACACTGAGGCACATGTGTCTTTTTCAATTTTGGTTTCCCCAAGCAAAGCTTGGCTTGCTTAGTAGTGGAATTGCTGTGTCATATTGTGGTTTTATTACTAGTTTTTAAAGAAATATCCATTGAATTGAGTAGTCAGTAGCACGAGGCCAGCTTTACAACAAACATCAAAAGAACTACTCTAGGTAAGAAACACAAGAGCTGAGAACAAAACAGGAAGGAAAGAAAAAAGACCTACTACACAAAATAAATTGAAAAAATTCAGAAAATGACAATAGGAGCATACATATAATTTACCTTAAATATAAATGCTCCAACCAAAAGACATAGACTAGCCACATATATATGCTATATACAAGAGAACTATCTCAGGCTTAAGGACACATAAAGATCTGAAAGAACAGGGATTGGAGAAGGTATTCCATGTAAATGGAAATCAAAACAGAGGTGGCATAGCTATACTCATTTAAGACAAAATTGATTTTAAAACAAATAATATTAAAACAAAGAAGAACACAATATAATGATAAAGGAATCAATTCAAGAAGAAGATACAAAAATCATACATATATATACACCCAATTTTGGTTACCTGATGTGAAGAACTGAATTACTGAAAAATACCCTGATACTGGGAAAGATTGAAGGCAAAAGAAGAAGGTGAGGCAAAGGATGAGATGATTAGAAAGCATCAGTGACTCAATGGACATGAATTTGAGCAAACTCCTGGAAACAGTGAAGGACAGGGAAGACTGGAATGCTGCTATCCATGGGGTCACAAAGAGCTGGACATGACTTACCAACAGAACAACCAACAACAACATAGGAGCACTTCAATTGGTAAGTCAAATACTAACAACCATAAAGAAAGAGATTGAGAGTAACACAATAAGAGTGGGAGACTTAACACCCAAATCCGTCAATGGACAGAAAATTAAAATGGAAACTTAGATCTTAAATGACACTTTAGACCAGATGGACTTAATTGATATTTATAGAGCATTTCATCCCAAAGCAGCAGAATACACATTCTTCTCTAGTGCACATGAAACATTATCCAGGATTGACCACATGCTGAGTGATGAGGCTAACCTGATAAATTTAAGAAAGTTGAAATCATATCAAGCCTCTTTTTCAATCACAGCAATATGATATTAGAAATAAATGATAAGAAAAAACTATATAAAATACAAATACATGACAGCTAAACACCAATACAATATTGTAAAGTAATTAGCCTCCAATTAAGATAAATAAATTTAAATTTACAAAACAAACAGACAAACAAATGGCTCACTGAAGAAATCAATGAGGAAACCAAAAAATACCTAGAGACAGATGAAAATTAAAGCACAATGGCCCGAAACCTATAAGATGTAGCAAAAACAGTCCTAAGAGGGAAATTTATAGAAATACAAGTGTAACTGGAGAAAGAAGAAAAGTCTCAAATAAACAACCTAACCTTACACTTCAAAAAACTAGAGGAAGAAGAACAAAAGTACCTAAAGTTAGTAGAATGAAAGAAATCATAAAAGTAAGAGTAGAAATTAATGAAATAGAGACAAAGAAAATAAGTGCAAAGATCAATGAAACAAAAAGCTGGTTCTTTGAAAAGATAAACGAAATTGGTAAACCTTTAGCCAGACTCACCAAGAGAAAGAGAAAGGACTCAAAATGATATAATGAAAAACGAAAGGAGAAGTTACCCAGAGATAGAATCACAGGAGACTACTATGAGCAACTGCATACCAATAAAATCAGCAACCTGGAAGAAATGGACAAATCCTTAGAAATGTAGTCTCACAAAACTGAACCAAAAATAAATAAAAAATATTAACAAACAAATCACAATCACTGAAATTAAAGCTGTGATTTTAAAACTCTCAACAAATAAAAGTCTAGGACCTCATGGCTTCATAGGTGAGTTCTGTTACATATTTAGAGAAGAGTTAACATCCATCATTCAGAAACTCTTCCAAACATTTTCAGAAAAAGAAAAACTCCAAAATGCATTTTATGAGACCACTAACATTCTGATACCCAAAGCAGACAAATATACCACAAAAAATAAAATTACAGGCCAATGTTACTGATATAGATGCAAACACCCTCAACAAAATACTGGCAAACAGAATCCAACAGCACATCAAAAGAATCATACTTCTTCAAGAGATGGGAATACCAGACCACCTTACCTGCCACCTGAGTAATCTTTATACAGGTCAGGAAGCAACAGTTAGAACCAGACATGTAATAATTGACTGGTTTCAAATTGGTAAAGGAGTATAAAGGCTGCATATTGTCACCTTGCTTATTTACCTTATATGCAGTGTACATCATGTGAAATGCTAGGCTGGATGAAGCACAAGATAGAATCAAGATTGCCAGAAGAAATTTCAATAGCTACAGATATGCAGATGGCAAACCTTATGGCAGAAAATGAAAAAGAACTAAAGAGCCTTTTTAATGAAAGTGAAAGAGGAGAATGAAAAAGGTGGCTCAAAACTCAACACTCAAAAAACTAAGATCATGGCATCCAGTCACAACAACAGAAAGTTACTAGAGCTAATTAGTAAATTTGGTAAATTTACAGTTTACCAAATTAATTCACAGGTATCTGTTGTGTTTCTACACACTAACACCAAAAGATCAGAAAGAGAAATTCAAGAAATGATTCTATTTACCATCACATCAAAAAGAATAAAGCATTTAGTAATAAACCTAACTAAGGAGACAAAAGACCTGTACTCCAAAAACTATAAGGCTGTGATGAAAGAAACTAACTAAGACAAAAACAGATGGAAATATATAACATGTTCATGGATTGGAAGAATATTTCAAAATTACTATACTACTCAAGCTTACCTAGAGACTCAATGAAGTCCCTATCAAATTTCCCAATGATATTTTTTTACAGATTTAGAACAAGAAAATCTTAAATTCACAAAAATAGAAACTTAGATCAATGTAATGAGATGGAACATTTAGAAATAAACCCATGCACCTATGGTCAATTAACCTATGACAAAGAACACAAGACGACACAATGTTGGAAAGATAATCTCTTCAACAAATGATGCTGGAAAAACTGAACAACTACTTAAAATATATCAGTCAATTTTAACATCCTGCACAAAAATAAGCTCAAAATCAAAGACACAAATGTGAGACCAGAAACTATAAAACACCTAAATGAAAACATAAGATGAATGCTCTCTGACATGAATCACAGCAATATATTTTTTGATCCAACTAAACAAATGACACTTACTTAAAAGCTTTTGTACAGCAAAGGGAACAACAAATAGAATTAAAAGCCAATCCACGAATTTGGAGAAAATATTTGCAAATGATGTGATTGGCAAGGGATTGGTCTCCAAAATTTACAAACTCATGAGGCTTAACAGCATCAAAACAAATAATCCAAATGAGCAGAAGACTTAGATAGACATTTCTCCAAAGAAGAGATCCAGATGGATAAGAGACATATGAAATGATGCTCAACAGTGTTATTCATTAGAGAAAGGCAAACCAAAACTACAATGAAACATCATGCCACACCAGTCAAAATGGCTATCATCAAAATTCCACAAACAATGCTTGAAAAGGTGTGGAGATAAGGGAGCCCTCTTATACTGTGGATGGGAATATGAGTTTGTAATACTACTATGGAGAACATTATGGAGGTTTCTTAAAAACCTAAAATAGGGCTATCTATGACCCTGCAATCCAACTCTTGGACACATACCCAGAGAAATCATGGTCTGAAAGGATGAATGTATCCCAATGTTCATTGCAGCACTATTTACAATAGCCAAAACATAGAAATAACCTAAATGGGTCATTGACACTGAAATGAATAAGGAGGATCTGATACATACATACAATAGAACATTACTTAGCCATTAAAAAGAATGAAATGTCATTTGCAACAACATGGATGTACCTAGAGATTGTCTTGTTGAGTGAAGTAAATGAGGCAGAGAAGGAAAAATATCATTTGACATTCTTTACATGTTCAATCAAAAAAGAAATTATATAAATGAGCTTAATTGCAAAACAGACAGGGAAAAAACATAATATGAATACCAGGGTTAAGATTGGGGGAATGAGATAGAGAGCTTGATATTGACATGTACACACTATTGTATTTAAAATGGATAATCAATAAGATCTCACTGTCAATGTTCTGTCGATATTCTGTGGCACCTTGAATAGAAGGGGAGTTTGAGGGAGAAAGGATCTATGTATGTGTATGACTAAGTCCTTTTGCTGTCCACTTGAAACTATCACAACATGTTAATTGGCTGTACATCATTATAAATAAAAAGTCAAAGAAAGACACATAGATTGATGAAATAGCACAACTAATTTGTAATATGCTTTCTATTATTGCCAAAAAATATCTAGACAAATAGTTTTAAGAGTGTATTTTCCCCTGAGAAAATGAGATCTTCCTCTTCTCTGAAAGATAAATGCATATTTTTGGTGACTAAGATCAAAGAGAAAACAGAATCTTTTAATAGTGACATCATTTGGGATTTTACTTTTAATTCTTTCATTTCCTTAAGTTGTTATTAATTTATTTTAGTTCATAAGCATTTATTGAGAATCCACTGTATTCTGAGGTGAATGACAAATGATCATTAATAGTGAAACATTGGTTTCAAGGTTTAAATTTTGCTGATAATTTTTTTAAACTGAATAAACAGTTATTAAAACATAGCAAGCTCCTAGATAAAAACACAACATTAAGTCAATTTTCTCAAGAGTTTTAACATTCATTGAGTATTTTTGTCTGAATCCATTATTATACTGGGGTGTAAAAGTAGTGAATTTGAAAACAGAGTTCCAAAGAATAGAAAGGAGAGATAAGAAAGCCTTCCTCATTGATCAATACAAAGAAAGAAAGGGAAAAAAAATAGAATGAGAAAGACTAGAGATCTCTTCAAGAAAACTAGAGAACAAAGGGCCATTTCATGCAAAGATGGGCACAATAAAGGACAGAAATGATGTGGACCAAACAGAAGTAGAAGATATTAAGAGGTGGCAAGAATACACAGAACTATACAAAAAAGATCTTCATGATACAGATAACCACAATGGTGTGATAACTCATCTAGAGCCAGACATCCTGGAATGTGAAGTCAAGTGGGCATTAGGAAGCATCACTGTGAACAAAGCTACTGGAGGTGATGGAATTCCATTCGAGCTATTTCAAACTCTAAAAGATGATGCTGTGAAAGTACTGTACTCAATGTACCAGCAAATTTGGAAGCTCAGCAGTGGCCACAGGACTGGAAACGGTCAGTATTCATTCCTATCCCAAAGAAAGGCAATGCCAAAGAATGCTCAAACTACCTCACAATTGCACTCATCTCACATGTTAGCAAAGTCATATTCAAAATTCTCTAAGCCAGGATTCAACAGTATATGAACCATGAACTTCCAATGTTTGAGCTGGATTTATTTTAGAAAAGGCACAGGAACTAGAGATCAAATTGCCAACATCCTTTGGATAATCAAAAAAGAGATAGAGTTCCAGAAAAACATCTAATTCTGCTTTATTGACTATGCCAAAGCCTTTGACTGTGTGGATCACTACAAACTATGAAAAATGATTAAGGAGATGGGAATACCAGGCCACACGAACTGCCTCCTGAGATATCTATATTCAGGTCAGTAAGCAACAGTTAGAACCAGATATGGAACAGCAAACTGGTTCCAAATGGGAAAAGGAGTATATCAACTCTGTATATTGTTATTCTGCTTATTTAAGTTATATGCAGAGTACATCATGAGAAATACTGGACAGAATGAAGCACAGGCTGGAATCAAGATTGCTGGGAGAAATATCAATGAACTCAGATTCGTAGATGACACTACCCTTATGTCAGAAAGTGAAGAGCTAAAGAGCCTCTTGATAGAAGTGAAAGAGGAGAGTGAAAAGTTGGCTTAAACCTCAATATTGAGAAAACTAAGATCATTTCATCTAATCACATCACTTATTGGCAAATAGATGGGGAAACAGTGACAGACATTATTTTTTTTTTTGCGGGGGGGAGGGCTTCAAAATCACTGCAGATGGTGATTGCAGCCATGAAATTAAAATATGCTTGATATTGGAAGAAAAGCTATGACCAACCTAGACAGCATATTAAAAGTCAGAGACATTACTTTGCCAATAAGGGTCTAGTCAAAGCTCTGGTTTTCCAGGAGTCATGTATGGATATGAGAGTTGGACTACAAAGATACTTAAGCACTGAAGAATTAATGCTTTTGTTGGTGAAGGCTCTTGATAATCCCTTTGACACCAAGGAGATCAACTCAGTCTATCCTAAAGGAAATCAGTCCTGAATATTCATTGGAAGGACTGATGCAGAAGTTGAAAATCTAATACTTTGGCCACCTGATGCAATGAACTGACTCATTCGAAAAGACCCTGATGCTGGGAAGGATAGAAGGCAGGGGGAGAGGGGGATGACAGAGGATGAGATGGTTGGATGGCATCACAGACTCAATGGATATGAGTTTGAGTGAACTCCAGGAGTTTGTGATAGACAGGGAGGCCTGGCATGCTGCAGTCCATGGGGTTACAAAGTAGGACATGACTGAGTGAACTGAACTGAACTGAACTAAAAAGTAGTGATTATCTATGCTAACATTCCTTCTACATGTATTAGCCCCTCTTTTTGTTATCTACTGCTGCATTGCAAGCCACACTCAAATGGAGTAGCTAAAAATAACTTTTTTTTAAAATCTCTTATGATTTTGTGAATTGATTGAGATAAACTGGGTGGTTATTCTGCTGCGTATGATATTATCGTTGGTGTAGTCATGCTTGACTGACCTGGAGTTTTCAAGATAGCTCAGTCACATGGCTAGCAATTGATATTATTTGTCATCTGGGAGGTCTGGTGGAGCTGCTGACTACTGTCTCAAAATTCATCCTCTTACTGTGGCTTGGGATTCTCACAAAATGTTGGTTGGACTCTGAGAAGAGCATAATCATGTCAAAAGTTAGTTTCAAGAATAATGAAATGAAAGCATCCCTTCTTAAAGTCTGAACCCAGAATTGATACCATATTTATTCTACCACATGTTTTTGCTTAAGCTGTAACAGATCCAATCAAGATTCAACAGCCCACCTCTAAACAGGAAACAGCAAAGAATTTAATCTTTAATATACCACAGCTGTCATTCTTCTATATAAAAAGACTTTCTATCCTTTCTCTCCTTATATTTTGGTGAATATATGTTACTGTAGATTCATAGACATATGTTTATTCATTATGTTATAATCTATTGCTATTATTGGAATTTTCACAAATTTGGGCAGCAAATCATCTCAAGCCAACTTCTGTGAATACAGATCTTTTTGACAGAACCTCATTAGGAGTATTTTCTTGCTCTGGACTAAAGAATATTCCAGGCTCAACCTGCACGTTTCCTGAAACTAGCAATTCCTCCAAGCAACCCTGATACTAAAAGTGAAAATTGGTACTTAGAAATCAATCACTAGGCACTTCCTGGCAGTCCAGTGGTTGGGACTTCACTTCAAATTCAAAGTGTGTGGGTTTGATCCCTGGTTGGGGAATAAGATCCCACACTCAAAAAACTATGACCCAACTCCTGGAGTAATGGAAATAAATAAATAAACAAGTGTGACCTGATTAAATTTAAAAGCCTTTGCATAGCAAAGGAAACTATAAGCAAGGTGAAAAGACAACTCTCAAAATGGGAGAAATAATAGCAAATGAAACAACTGACAAAGGATTAATTTCCAAAATATTCAAGGAGCTCATACAACTCAATGCCAGGAAAACAAACAACCCAATCAAAAAGTGGGAAAAAGACTTAAGACATTTCTGCAAAGAAGATATACAGGTGGCTAACAAACACATGAAAAGATGCTCAACATCTCTCATTATTAGAGAAATGCAAATCAAAACCACAGTGAGGTATCACTTCACACCAGTCAGAATGACCATCATCAAAAAGGCTACAAGCAGTAAATGCCGGAGAGGGTGTGGAGAAAAGGGAATGCTCGTGCACTGTTGGTGGGAATGTAAATTGATACAGCCACTATGGAAGACGGTATGAAGATTCCTTTAAAAACTAGGAATAAAGCCACCATATGACCCAGCAACCCCCCTCCTAGGCATATACCCTGAGGAAACCAGGGTTGAAAAAGACACACATATCCCATTGTTCATTGCAGCACTATTTACAATAGCTAGAACATGGAAGCAACATAGACGTCCATTGAAAGATGAATGGATAAAGAAGTTGTGGTACACATACACAATAGAATATTACTCAGCCATAAAAAAAAAGAACACATTAGAGTCATTCTGATGAGGTGGGTGAACCTAGAACTCATTATACAGAGTGAAGTGAGTCAGAAAGAGAAAGATAACTATTGTATTCTAACGCATATATACAGAATCTAGGAAAAATGGTACTGAAGAATTTATTTTCAGGGCAGCAATGGAGAAACAGACATAGAGAATTGACTTATGGATATGGAGAGAGGGGAGAAAAGGGTGAGATGCATGGAAAGAGTAACATGGAAACTTAAATTGTCATATGTATAATAGATAGCTGATGGGAATTTTCAGTATGGCTCAGGAATCTGAAACAAGGGCTCTGTATCAAACTAGAGGGGTGGGATGAATCTGGAGATGGGAAGGAGGTTCAAAAGGGAGCGATATATGTATACCTATGGCTGATTCATGTTGGGGTTGGACAGAAAACAAGAAAATTCTGTAAAGCAATTATTCTTCAATAAAAATATTTTTTGAAAAGGGGGCGGTACTTAAGACCCTACACCCAAAGAAACCAAAGCATAAAACAGAAGCACTATTATAATAAATTCAATAAAGATTTTTTAAATGGGTCACATAAAAATATTTAAAAAGTTAAATTTTAAAAAATTGAATCCAGTCACTAAGAAATAGGTTTGCTAATCATTTACCACTGTGTCTTTCCTTCCTGGATACATTTTTTTTCTTTTAATCTTTCCTTTCCTTTCCTTTGAATGATTTCCTGCTAATACTTGTAATTCAAATTCAAAACTTTCTGCCATTTATTGGTACTTCCTTTCTCTAATAGGGAGAAAATGGGTTCAAAGAGTGCATTTCTATAAAATAATAAATTTACTAATTTGTTTTAATATATTTTAATTAATATATTTACTCATTGCTACAATAATGTACAGCAAATGAAAAAACAGTTTAACAATTATGATTAACAATTACAAATCCAAAACCAAAAGCAACAAAACATTCAAAGTAAAGTTCAAAGTTTTTCAGTATTTATTTTTGTCATAAGAATAATTCCGATAAGGAGAAAGGAAGATGGCAGAGGAATAGGACGAGGAGATTACTTTCTCCCTCACAAATTCCTCAAAAAAACATTTCAATGCCGAGCAAACTCCACAAAACAACTTCTGAATGCTGGCAGAGGACATCAAGCACCCAGAAAAGCAGATCATTGCCCTCAAAAACA
Source organism: Kobus ellipsiprymnus (assembly GCA_006410655.1). NCBI lineage: Eukaryota > Metazoa > Chordata > Mammalia > Artiodactyla > Bovidae > Kobus > Kobus ellipsiprymnus. The sequence goes on along the minus strand of SJYR01002859.1, from coordinate 195,126 downwards.
GGTAGGGAAAAAATATAAAAGACAAAAAAAAAAGACAAAGGAGGTGGGGAGGGAGCTCCGTCCCGGGTTGGGAAGCCCAACCCAGGAAAGGAACTTTAAGAAGAGAGGTTTCCAAACACCAGGAAACACTCTCCCTGCTGAGTCTGTGGCGAGCCCTGGAAGCACAGAGGGCATCATAACAGGAACGATACATAAATGAATAATTAAAACCGACAGATTACAAGCCCAATAGTGACTTCCCCAGTGGAAAAGCAGCACATAAACCTGCACCCGCCACTAGCAAGTGGGGTCAGGGCAGGGACGCGCGGGAGGCACAGGCTGCACAGCTTTGTAAGAATCGGATAGGAACGCCCGCAAGTAACCAGAACGAACTAACTTGGGCTAGTAAACCAGACTGGGGGATAGCTAACCACATGAAAAGCTCGAATATAGGACACCGCCAGGACTGCGCACAGAACAAAGGTCAGAACGGAAGTAGCTGGTTGCAGACCATCCCCCGCCAGGGACAGGCAGCCAGAGCCGTAAGGGCTGGAAAGGGGCAATCCAGCCCCAGAGAGACTTTCCCAGCCAAACGGCAAGCAGGCTTCTTTACTAAAACTTCTGGGGGTGCTGGTCAGCGGTACACCCAGAAGACTGAGCAGCAGGG
>SJYR01002859.1:171807-188228 GCA_006410655.1 Kobus ellipsiprymnus | reverse complement strand
GAATCAGTTCTAAGGAGATGGATGGAACTGGAGCCGATTATACAGAGTGAAGCAAGCCAGAAAGAAAAACACCAATATAGTATACTAACTCATATATATGGAATTTAGAAAGATGGTGATGATGACCCTGTATGCGAGACAACAAAAGAGACTCAGATCTATACAGTGAACTTTTGGACTCTGGGGGAGAGAGAGAGGGAGAGGGTGGGATGAGATGGGAAAATGGCATTGAAACATGTATACTAGCAAGTAAGAAACGAATCGCCAGTCGATATCCGATGCAGGATGCAGGATGCTTGGGACTGGTGCAAGGAGAGGACCCAGAGAGATGGTATGGGGTGGGAGGTGGGAAGAGATTCATGTTTGGGAACGCTTGTACACTCATGGTAAATTCATGTCAATGTTTGGCAAAACCAATACAGTAATGTAAAAATAAAATAAAATAAAAGTTTACATAATAATTTATGCAATTGATATGTTCTTTAAAGTTATGGATAAACACAATTTTATACTAAAGCCATTGTCATGTTAGAAGAGAAAACATTTTAAAATAAATTCCATTTAATCCTTCTAAAAAAAAAAAGAATAATTCCACTACTGGAATAAAGAAAGACTGTTGAGTTTAATATATATTTGAATATCGGAATCCATATACACGAAGTAAAGTTTCAAAATATCTGTCAGACTTTTGAATGGTTTGACTAATGAAAGTGATTATGTCATTGTATGTGTGTGTGTGTGTGTGTCTGTTTGTGTGTGTATCTGTCTTTACAGACTAGTATTACCAATGATTACTCCTCTACTAAAATATAAAATATCATCTCTATTGGAAAACACAAGCTTAATAAGTTTTCTACAACTTTGTGTGCTATAAATCAGTATTTCACTGAACTGAGTCTGCCCACTACCTGTCCATATACTCACTCATGAGCTTGTAATAAATGTGGATATGTGGAATCCATGCCAGATTTAACAGATTACATCCGGACATAAGCCCTGTAATTTGTATTTTGTCAAGTTGTCTAAATTATTTTACAAATATCAAAATATCTTGGATAGTAATGAGGACAGATTGGCTATATAATAAATTATTCTATAAATTATATAAATTATTGTAAATTATAATAAATTAAACTAAAGTTGTGAGTCAAGTGAGGAATCCTTCCTTCAACACTTAATAATTCTCTTTCGACTAAAAGAGAAAGAAACACTCAAGTTTCTTGGTTTGATATTCAAGATCTTGTGTCAACAATTTTCAGCTCATTCAAATACTAGGTCATTTGTCTCTAGATATTGCCTCCCTAGTACTCCTCTTCGAGCTAAGCACTTTACCTCATAGTCATTATGAATATTCATTGCTACAGTATCATGCTTGAAAGATTTTTTTTTAATTCTTTTAGGACCTTGCTTTCTTATTTTTACCCCTTTCCATGCAACTGTCTTGCTTTGGCACCAACACCTACCATTTATCACAGTCTATCTAATCTCACCAAATTTTAGAACTCAATTTAAAGTCTGAGCCACCAGGGAAGCCCAAGAATACTGGAGTGGGTAGCCTATCCCTTCTCCAGGGGAACTTCCTGACTCAGGAATTGAACTGAGGTCTCCTGCATTGAAGGTGGATTCTTTACCATCTGAGCCACCAGGGAACCCCATTTAAATCTCAACTCATTCTCATATTCCTACATTTTGTTCCATTAACATTTTGTATCTCAAATAAAGTATATGTCATAGTCTGACTTATATGATAATTTTTTCTTTCATCCATCTACATGAATATATGTATGTATAAGTCCCTAGAATATTACTTCATTTTTTAATCCGTATGTCTTTTCATATATGGCAAATGATTAATACTTGCTTCTTGGGTTGTGTTCTTGTTGTTCAGTCACTAAGTTGTGGCTGACTGTTTGCAATCCCATGGACCAGAGCTCCTGGCTCCCATGGAGCCAGGCTCCTCTGTCTTCCACTATCTCCTAGAATTTCTCAGATTCGTGACCATTGAGTGAATGATGTTATTTAAACATTTCATCCTCTGCTGTCCACTTCTTTTTTTGCCTTCAATCTTTCCTAGCATCAAGGTGTTTTCCAGTGAGTCATATTTTTGCATCAGGTGGCCAAACTATGGAGCTTTAGCAATAGTTTTTCCAGTAAATATTCAGTGTTGATTTCCTTTAGGATTGATTGCATTGAGTTATTTGCAGTCTGAGGAAATCTCAAGAGTCTTCCTCAGTACCATAATTTGAGAGCATCAGTTTTTCAATGCTCAGCCCTACTGGAAAAATCTGTGTCAGCAAAGTAATGTTTCTGCTTTTTAATACACTGTCTAGGTTTGCCATAGCTTTCCTTCCAAGGAGCAAGTGTCTTTTAATTTCATGACTGCAATCACAGCCCACACTCATTTTGGAGCCCAAGAAAAGAAAATCAGTCACTGGTTCCATTCGTTCCCCATCTATTTGCCATGAAGTCATGGTACTGGATGTCATGATCTTACTTTTGAATGTTGATTTTCAAGCCAGCACTTTCACTCTCTTCTTTTTCCCTTATCAAGAGGCTCTTTAGTTCTTCTTTGCTTTCTGCCATTAAAGTGGTATCAAGTGCATATCTGAGGTCGATGATATTATTTTCTGAAATATTGATTCCAGCTTGGGATTCATCCAGTCAAACATTTTGCATAAATCACTCTGCATAGAAGTTAAAGTAGCAGGTGACAATATACAGCCCTGTTGTACTCCTTTCCCTATTTTGAACCTATCATTTGTTCCATGTATAGTTCTGACTGTTGCTTCTTGACCCACATACAGATTTCTCAGGAGACATATAACGTGGTTTGGTACTCCCATCTCTTTACAAAATTTCTGCAGTTTGCTATGACCCACACAGTCAAAGGCTTTATTTAGCATAGTCAATGAAGCAAAAGATTTTTTTTACCCCTGGAATCCCCTTGCTTTCTCTATGATTCAACAAATGTTGACATTTTGAACTTGGGTCCCTCTGACTTTTCTAAAACCAGCTTTTACTTTTATAAGTTCTTGACTCACATAAGGCTGAAACCTAGCTTGAAGGATTTTGAGCATAACCTTGCTAGCTTGTGAAATTAGAAAAATTTTACAGTAGTCTGAACAATCTATGTCATTGCTCTACTTTGGGAATGGAATGAATGTGACCTTTTCAGTCCTGTGGCCAGTACTGAGTTTTCCACGTTTGCAGACATCTTGAATTGACTATAATAAGAATGTTTATATATATACTTTTTACCTTCTATATAACAATCTATCAAGCCTTATCTTTCACTACAAAATTTTGAAAGGCTTATCAAATTATACCATCTTTTACTTTTCATAATAGATAAATGACTTGTTTGCATCAGAAATAGTAGTTACTGTGATGTAGCGCTTACTTCTATAAGATAAAAGGACCTTGGTTTTTACTAAAAATGAAATGGAGTACCATCATAGGCTTTGGGATAAAAAAGGGACGTGATTCGGTTTATATTTTAAAAGGGTCACTTTGGCTATACTGTTGTGAATAGACTGAAGACAATCCTTTTGTTTGCTTGTTTGTTTTCTAAGAAAAAGCAAGGCACTACACTAATACAGCAAGGTAAAGTAAGAAATGGGCTTCCCTGTTGGCTCAATTTTAAAGAATCTGCCCGCCAAAGCAGGAGAAAGGAATTTGATCCCTGGGTTGAAAGGATCACTGGGAAAAGGAAAGGGAAACTCACCCCAGTATTCTTGCCTGGAAAATCCCATGGAGAGGGGAGCCTGGCAGTTTATAGCACATGGGATTTCCAAAGAGTCAGACATAACTTAGCAAGTAAACAACAGCAACAAATATGGAAGTAAGAACCAAAGTTGGGAGAATAGTCAGGTAGCTATTGAAATAACCTGGGTTTAAGATGATGGTTGTTTGAACATGGGTTGTTACAGAGGAAAATGTAAGAAAAGTTTGACTTCTAAATATATTTTGAAGATAAAACCAATGGAATAGCCTGATGGATTAAATGCAGTGTTTGTAATAAAGTGAAAAGTCAATATAAAGATTTTTGAACTGAGCAATTGATGGATGGATTTGCCATTCACTGTGATGGTTGAGAATGTAGATGGAACAAGTTGGTGTACCAAGGAAGGGATTTCCCAAATATCAGTTTTGACAAGTTAAACTAGACATATTGAATGTCATGTATAAGTAGGCATCTGATTATTTGGGCCTAGAGTTTAAGACAAAAGTCTTGGCTGGAGATAAATTTTTAAGTCATGGTAGAAAAAAAAAAAAAGGAAGAACAGCAAAAGATACTGAGAAGAAGCAAATGTGGTTGATGTAGTAGGAAAATAAAGTGTGGCATCTAAAAGCCAGGTAAGACCAGCAAAGTAGGAAATTAAAAGTGGTCCACCATAAATACTTCTGCTCAAAATACATGTAAGATTAACACTAGAACTAATCATAGGATTCAAAAAAAGTTGGTGAGTTGGGAAATCAGCTTTGAACTAGTACTGGAAATAAAATCCTGATAAGAGTATCTTTAAAAGAAAATCAAAGAAATAGAGCTAGTGAATATAAATATTTTTTGAAGAACTTTGCTGTATAGATGGCAAGGAGGTAGATGACAAGAGAAGTGAAATCAAGGGTTTTGTTTATATTTTATTTGGAGGATTTAAAGATGTAAGAAATAACAGCATGTTTATGTGCCAAAATGAATGTCTTTTTTTAGCAGAAAATGTAAAAGAAATATAGCCTTCCTAGAGTCAAGTCCTTCAGAAGGTGTAAAGGGCTTTAGCCCACAGATACAGAGAGTGATATAAGATGGGAACAGGCATTTTTTTCTCCTGGTTAACATCAAGGCTATGGGGGAAATGTTTGTGTTGTCCCAAAATTCATATGATGAAGCCCTAAGCACAAATGCAATGGTATTTGAAGATGGAGACTTTTGGGAGGTAATTAGGTCATGAGTGTAGAGCACTCATGATGGGATTAGTGCCCTTATAAAAACAGCCACAAGAGAAAAATCTATCTCTCTCTCTCTCTCTGCCATATGAGGATAAAGCAAGAAGACATACATACCTCTGCAAGTCAGAAAGAGAAATTTCAACAGGAAAAAAAAAATCAATAACCAACTATCACTTTCATTTTGCATTTCTTGGCTTCTGAAATGATGAAAAATGAAATTTTGTTGCTTAAACTGTCATATTTTGTTGTAGCAGCTCAAGCTGACTAAAACAGCCAGGAAAGGAGAAGTTATGGAATCCTGAAGAACAGTCAGAGTAGAGTCACTGAGAGCAAAGAAGTAACATGAAGCCTGGAAATCATAAGAAATTTAGTCACAAGACCTGAGTCAGTTTCAAGAATTATCTCAAGGAATGAATTTAGGAGTTAAAGTTTCAGAATTCTCCAGCCTTTTCAATCTGGAAGCTCTAAATTTCCACTTCCAGAGAGATTCTACTACTTTAAATCTAAAATATCCACTTTCTCTTAGAGTTTGAAAGCTATATGCTGGCATCTGCTTTGCATTTTCCAGTAATGGAGAAACAAAACATGGAAAGTCTGAAGGATTACGTACTAGACTTCCAGTCTTCCCTCAATGCTACTTTTCACAGGTAGAAGTGGTTGGGGGGACTTATTCTTGAAGAAGCAATTGTGATATAAGCAGCAATTTGAAAAAATGAGTTAGAGAAAACACTCAAGGAGGTATCAGTTCAGTTCAGTTCAGTCACTCAGTCGTGTCTGACTCTGCGACCTCATGAATCGCAGCACGCCAGGCCTCCCTGTCCATCACCAACTACCATTACTCAAACTCATGTCCATCGAGTCAGTGATGCCATCCAGCCATCTCATCCTCTGTTGTCCCCTTTTCCTCCTGCCCCCAATCCCTCCCAGCATCAGAGTCTTTTCCAATGAGTCAACTCTTTGCATGAGCAGGCCAAAATATTGGAGTTTTAGCTTCAGCATCAGTCCTTCCAATGAACACCCAGGATTGATCTCCTGTAGGATGGACTGGTTGGATCTCCTTGCAGTTCAAAGGACTCTCAAGAGTCTTCTCCAACACCACAGTTCAAAAGTATCAATTCTTTGGCGCTCAGCTTTCTTCACAGTCCAACTCTCACATCCGTACATGACCACTGGAAAAACCATAGCCTTGACTAGACGGACCTTTCTTGGAAAAGCAATGTCTCTGCTTCTTAATATGCTGTATAGGTTGATCATAACTTTCGTTCCAAGGAGTAAGTGTCTTTTAATTTCATGGCTGCAATTACCATCTGCAGTGATTGTGCAGCCAAAAATAGCCTGGTCATTAATTAGAGGAAGCAGAATTCAGAACTCAGTTGTGTTATTTAAGATAATAACCTCAGAGTTCATCTCTCTCTCTTTGATAAACTATTGTACAAAGATCCTGTTACAAATCAGATTTCATGGAATTGGAAAGAGCAAAGAATAAGCAATTTCTGTTGAGCTGAGATTCAACCAGAAGGCAGGTTTGACAAGTAAGAAAGATGTTTCAGGGCTTCTGGGGGTATCATTTAAGTTTACCAAGCTCAGCAGCATTAACTGAACTTAATTAAAATTAGCACATTAAAAATTAAAATTCTTGCAGTTTGAAGGTATTTATTAGAAAAAAAATAATAAACCTCTCTGTACATAATCATTGCCTATTATAACTTACTCTGAAGACCTCATTCTCTAGTTATTACTGTTGCGAATGCTAATGTGAAACAAGGCTCATTTAAAATACTTGCACTTACACACAATGATCTTTAAGTCATATTAAGAAATGCTTGAAAATTTTAATTTTTTAAACAAAAATTAATGGAAAATATATTTGGACCTAAAGAACACAACTGAGGAACTTCCCAGGTGGCCCAATAGATAAGATTTTACCTTTCAATGCAGGGAGTGTGAACTCAGTCCCTGATCAGGGAGCTAAAAATCCCACATGCTCATGCTCAAACACACACACACACGCACACACACGCACACACACACACACACACACAACAGAAGTAATATTTTACCAAAATTCAATAAAGAAAAATGGTCCATATTAAAAAAATCATTTTTTTTTTTTTTAGGACAGCTGAAGGACCTAACTGAGAGATTTATTTAGGCTGTAATTTGGAACAAGTAATTTAATTTTTCTATCCTTTATTTTCTCAGCTTCTGTTCCACAGGGATAATAATCCCTGTCTTTAAATTGTTTTCAGAATTTAATGAGATAAAATGTGTAAATCATCTAACATTTTCTAGGAGGTTACAGATATTTAATAGACATTTTATAGATAATGAAGCAGAGAATGGCAGCATGAAAAGGCCTCAATGAAAAAGTTGAGAGATGTACTATTATTTGGGATTTCTTGGGTAGCTCAGCTGGTAAAGAATATACCTGCAATTCAGGAGACCCCAGTTCAATTCCTGGGTTGGGAAGTGCCCCTGGAGAACCCACTCCAGTATTCTTGGGTTTCCCCCGTGGCTTAGATGGTAAAGAATCCACCTGCAATGGGGGAGACCTGGGTTCAATCCCAAGGTTGGGGAAGTCCCCAGGGGGAAGGCATGGCAACCCACTCAAATATTTTTGTCTGGAGAATCCCCATGGACAGAGGAGTGGACTACAGTCTCGTGGACTACAGTCCATGGGACCACAAAGAGTTGGACATGAATGAGTGACTAAGCACAGCATACTATTATACAGGCAAGAAAGGGAGGAAGTTTTCCCTGATTTTATGCAATTAAATGCTTTAGCTTCTATATAGCTGCATCCATTCCAGAGTCTAAATTTTTCTCAAGCTTCAGTTAAACTCAACCTTCCCTAATACTCTGCCTGTGTGTGCATGCTAAGCCACTTCAGTTCTGTCTGACATTTTGTGACTATGGAGTGTAACCCAACAGGATCCTCTGCCATGGGATTCCCCAGATGAGAATACTGGAGTGAATTGCCATGACCTTCTCCAGGGGATCTTCCTGAACTAGGGTTGGAAGGCACATTGCTTATGTCTCCTGCATTAGCAGATGGGTTCTTTAGCACTATTGCCACCCAGGGACCCTCTGCTCATATTCCCTTAATACAAAGCCTCCAGCTATAAAAAAAAAAAAAAAAATCATCATCGTTAACGGTTGTGGGTACTTCTGCAGACATACTCTTTGTGGTTGGTTTGTTTAAGAATGTAAGCAAAGAAAGTATGTGGGAAAGAAGGGATAGACAGTATTTTATGGTTCCATTCTTGAATTTTCTCATCAGGAAAGCACTTTCTTGGGTTATTACAATGCCTACTAAGAGATGGAATTGCCTATTGAAGTAGAAAAACTGTTTCTGTTTATGTTACAAAAAGCATAATTAAGCTTAATTAAAATTAGCACATTAAAGTTTGAATGCTTGCAGTTTGAAGATGAATTTTGTATTTTCTTTTTAAATAAAATAACTAATAATTAGCATGTTGTTAAAGTGCTACACACAATATAACAGAAAATTTTGAAAACTCAACAGTGACCACAGGACTGGACATGGTTAGTTTTCATTCCAACCCCAAAGAAGAGCAAAGCCAAACAATGTTCAACCTACAGCACAATTTCACTCATTTCACATGCTAGCAAGGTAATGCTCAAAACCCTTCAAGCTAGGCTTCACCAGGACATGAACTGAGAACTTCCAGATATACAGGCTGGATTTAGAAAAGGCAGAGGAACCAAATATCAAATTGCCAAAATCCACTGGATCATAAAAAAGGCAAGGGAATTTCAGGAAAACATCTACTTCTGCTTCATTCAATTCAGTTCAGTCGCTCACTCATGTCCGACTCTTTGCGACAGCATGAATTGCATCACTCCAGGCCTCCTTGTCCATCTCCAACTCTCAGAGTTCCCTCAAATTCATGTCCATCCAGTAGGTGATGCCATCCAGCCCTCTCATCCTCTGTCGTCCCCTTCTCTTCCTGCCTCCAATCCTTCCCAGCATCAGAGTCTTTTCCAGTGAGTCAAATCTTCGCATAAGCTAGCCAAAATACTAGAGTTGCAGCTTTAGCATCGTTCCATAAAAGAACGCCCAGACTGATCTTTAAAATGGACTGGTTACATCCTCTTGCAGTCCAAAGGACTCTCAAGAGTCTTCTCCAACACCACAGTTCAAAAGCATCAATTCTTCAGCACTCAGCTTTCTTCACAATCCAACTCTCACATCCATACATGACCACTGGAAAAACCATAGCCTTGACTAGACTGACTTTGTTGGCAAAATAATGTCTCTGCTTTTGAATATGCTATCTAGGTTGGTCATAACTTTCCTTCAAATAATTAAGTGTCTAAATTTCACGGTTACAATCACCATCTGCAGTGATTTTGGAGCCCCCCAAAATAAGGTCTGACACTGTTTCCACTGTTTCCCCATCTATTTCCCATGAAGTGATGGGACCGGGTGCCATGATCTTTGTTTTCTGAATCTTGAGTTTTAGCCAACGTTTTCACTCTCCTCTTCTACTTTCACTGAGACGCTTTTTAGTTCCTCTTCACTTTCTGCCATAAGGGTGGTGTCATCTGCATATCTGATGTTATTGAAATTTCTCCAGGCAATCTTGATTCCAGCTTGTGTTTCCTCCAGCCCGGAGTTCCTCATGATGTACTCTGCATATAAGTTAAATAAGCAGGGTGACAATATACAGCCTTGATGTACTTCTTTGCCTATTTGGAACCAGTCTGTTGTTCCATGTAGAGTTCTAAATATTGCTTCCTGACCCACATACAGGTTTCTCAAGAGGCAGGTCAGGTGATCTGGTATTCCCATCTCTTTCAGAATTTTCCACAGTTTATTGTGATCCACACAGTCAAAGGCTTTGGCATAATCAATAAAACAGAAATAGATGATTTTCTGGAACTCTCTTGCTTTTTCCATGATCCAGCGGTTGTTGGTAATTGGATCTCTGGTTCCTCTGCCTTTTCTAAAACCAGCTTGAACATCTGGAAGTTCACAGTTCACGTATTGCTGAAGCCTGGCTTGGAGAAATTTGAGCATTACTTTAATAGAATGTGAGATGAGTGCAATTGTGAGGTAGTTTGAGCATTCTTTGGCATTGCCTTTCTTTGGGATTGGAATGAAAACTGACCTTTTCCAGTCCTGTGGCCACTGCTGAGTTTTCCAAATATGCTGGCATATTGAGTGCAGCACTTTCACAGCATCATCCCTCAGGATTTGAATTAGCTCAAATGGAATTTCATCATCTCCACTAGCTTTGTTCGTCGTGATGCTTTCTAAGGTCCACTTGAGTTCACATTGCAGGATGTCTGGCTCTAGGTAAGTGATCACACCATCGTGTTTATCTTGGTCATGAAGATCTTTTTTTGCACAGTTCTTCTGTGTATTCTGTGCCATTTCTCCTTAATATCTTCTGCTTTTGTTAGGTCCATACCATTTCTGTCCTTCATCGAACCCATCTTTGCATGAAATGTTCCCTTGGTATCTCTAATTTTCTTGAAGAGATCTCTAGTCTTTCCCATTCTGTTGCTTTCCTCTATTGTTTTCCATTGATTGCTGAGGATGGCTTTCTTATCTCTTCTTGCTATTGTTGGGAACTCTGCATTCAGATACTTATATCTTTCCTTTTCTCCTTTGTTTTTCACTTCTCTTCTTTTCACAGCTATTTGGAAAGCCTCCCCAGACAGCCATTTTGCTTTTTTGCATTTACTTTCCATGAGGATAGTCTTGATCACTGTCTCCCGTACAATGTCACAAACCTCTGTCCATAGTTCATCAGGCACTCTGTCTATCAGATGTAGTCCCTTAAACTCTTTCTCACGTCCACTGTATAGTCATAAGGGATTTGATTTAGGTCATACGTGAATGGTCTAGTGTTTTTTTTTTTTCCACTTTCTTCAATTTTAGTCTGAATTTAGCAATAAGAAGTTCATGATCATAACCACAGTCAGCTCCCAGTCTTGTTTTTGCTGACTGTATAGAGCTTCTCCATCTTGGGCTGCAAAGAATATAATCCATCTGATTTTGGTGTTGACCATCTGGTGATGTCCATGTGTAGAGTCTTCTCTTGTGTTGTTGGAAGAGGGTGTTTGCTATGACCAGTGTGTTCTCTTGGCAAAACTCTATTAACCTTTGCCCTGCTTCATTCTGTGTTCCAAGGCCAAATTTGCCTGTTACTCCAGGTGTTTCTTGACTTCCTACTTTTGCATTCAAATCCCCTATAATGAAAAGGACATCTTTTTGGGGTGTCAGTTCTAAAAGGTCTGGTAGATCTTCATAGAACCGTTCAACTTCAGCTTCTTCAGTGTTATTGGTTGGGGCATAGACTTGGATTACTTTGATATTGAATGGTTTGCCTTGGAAACGAACAGAGATCATTCTGTCGTATTTGAGATTGCATCCAAGTACTGCATTTCAGACTCTTTTGTTGACTATGATGGCTATTCCATTTCTTCTAAGGGATTCTTTCCCACAGTAGTAGATATAATGGTCATCCGAGTTAAATTCACCCATTCCAGTCCATTTTAGTTCACTGATTCCTAGAATGTTGATGTTCACTCTTGCCATCTCCTGTTTGACCACTTCCAATTTGCCTTGATTCATGGACCTGACATTCCAGGTTCCTATGCAATATTGCTCTTTAAAGCATCAGACCTTGCTTCTATCACCAGGCACATCCACAACTGGGTATTGTTTTTGCTTTGGCTCCATCCCTTCATTCTTTCTGGAGTTATTTCTCCACTGATCTCCAGTAGAATATTGGGCACCTACCCACCTGGGGAATTCCTCTTTCAGTATCCTATCATTTTGCCTTTTCATACTGTTAATGAGGTTCTCAAGGCAAGAATACTGAAGGCTATTCTTCAGTATTATATTCTAGGTTACTACAGAGCACTAATATGAGTTTCCTGAGTCATATGGCATATTTCCATTGGCTGTCTATTTACATATGTTAGTGTATATGTTTCTATGATACTGTCTCCATTCATCTCACCCGCATCCTGCTCTCCCCACCCGCTTTGTCCATAAGTCTGTTCTTGTCTATTTCTCCATTGATTCTCAGTGAATAGGTACATCAACACAATCTTTCTAGATTCCACATATAGGTATTATTATATGATATTTGTTTTTCTCTTTCTGAGTTACATCACTCTATATAATAGGCTCTAGGTTCATCTGCCTCATTAGAACTGACTCAAATACATTCCTTCTTATGGCTGAGTAGTATTCCCTTGTATATATGTACAACTTCTTTATTCATTCAGCTGTAGATGGACATCTAGTTTGCTTCCATGTCTTAACTATTATAAATAGTTCTTGAATGAACATTAGGGTACATGTGTCTCTTTCAGTTTTGGTTTCTTCATGGTATATGCCTTGAACTGGTATTGCTGGATTGTATGGTGGATTTACTCCTAGTTTTAAGAAATCTCCATACTCTCTTCCATAATGAATGCATCAGTTTAAATCCCCACCAGCCATGTAAGGTGGTCCCCTTTTCTCCACACCCTCTCTAGAACTTGCTGTTTGTGGATTTTTGATGATGGCCATTTCGACTAGTGTGAGATGATATCAAATTGTAGTTTTGACTTGCATTTCTCTAATAATGGGTAATATTAAGAATAAGTTAGTGCTTGTTAGCCATCCATATGTCTTCTTTGGAGAAATGTCTGTTTAGGTCTTTTGCCCACATTTTATTTTTTTTTCCTGGTATTAAGTTATATGAGCTGCTTTTATATTTTGGAGATTTAACCTTTGTCAGTTGTTTGATTTGCTATTATTTTCTCTCATTCTAAGGCGCCGGGGTCCAGCCCCGGTGGAACCAGGGTGATTCGAAGGAGAGACGGAGTAGGCGAGGAAAAAACTTATATAGAAATATAAAGGAGATTAGAAGAAATAGTATAGTAGGAAAATTAAGTGGAGAAAAGAGGCTGAATAACTTGGTTCACGGAGAAGGCCAATAAAGCTCCAGACAAGGAGCTTGCACCATCTACGTGGGGCCACCGGCGCCTGCTTGAATAGCGGAGAGTGCCCCTCCTTGGGCACTCTCTCTCATGGGTCTTAGGGCTGGGGCAGGTAAGTAGACTTGAAGAGCCACTCCGTTCCAGATGGGAATTCAGCCTGAAGTTAGAGTAAAGAGGAGGAGGAAGGAGAAGAGAAAAAGGTGAGAGAAAGAGACATGGGGAGAGCCAGATTCCCAAGAAACTAGGCCGAGACACTAGTCCAGAAAGCTGGTCCCGTCCATTTATTGTTCAAGGGGCTATTTATATGTTTGATAATACATGGAGATCAATGGGTAACACAAAGTTATGCAGTGTTAGCAGTTTAGACTCTTATCAAAAGTAGGCTTTTCTCTCTGTGTACCTGACTGCAAACACAAGTCTTAGGTAATTTACATCATCTTCTGCCAGAAGGGCCAATTAACATTTTATAACCTTTTTTCTGATAAGGGTTTGTCAACCAGAAGACTTATTTGTGTTGATCTTTCCAAAGTTTGGCGCCACTCTCAGAAAGCACTAAATAAAGTTACATTCTTACATAGCAAAGATACAACAATTTATAACAAGCAAAAGGAGTACAGTGATTTATAACAAAAGAAAAGTAATTAACTCAAAAGTCTAGTGTTGCTAACATCAAAACTACTATATATCTTTTTCCATACCCCGTTTACATTGATTAACATCTTCCCAGGTGCCTAAAAGATAAAGAATATGGAGGCCTGGCGGCAATCATTGAATCAACAGTGAAAACCCGTCACCAATACAGTTTTTAACTCTTTAGAAAAGGTTCTGTATCTTTAAAATGCTTTCAAGCTTTGTGTCTCTCCCGGTTGGGGGCTGTAAACAATTCACAAGCTGTAAGGGGTCTGGGAAACTTGTTAGGCAAGCTAGAGAACTACTAGAGGAGGTTTAACTGAAACATCCCTTTCAAATGCAGAAGACCAAAGCTTAGAGATGACTTTTTCCAGAGTGTATTAGAAGAGTAGAGAAGCAGAGAACAAAAGCCGACAGATTTTTATTTTGGGGGGTTTGGAGGCTCAGGAAATTCCAGGGGGAAAACCTGAGATCTGATTAGACCTTGCACCTCAGATCTCATGCCGCATGACCTTGTCATGGGTGGAATTCCTCACGGTGACTTCTGGCACTAAGGGTTGTCTTTTCACCTAATCTATAGTTTCCTTTGCTGTGCAAAAGCTTTTGAATTTAATTAGGGCCCACTTACATACTTTTGTTTTTATTTCCATTATTGTAGGAGATGGGCCATAAACGATCTTGCTATAATTTTTGTCACACAGTATTCTGCCTATTTTCTTCTAAGAGTTTTATAGTTCCTGGTCTTAAATTTAGGCCTTTAATCAATTTCAAGTTTTTGTTTGTGTATCATGTTGGGAAAAGTTTAAATTTCATTCTTTCACATGTAGTTTTCCAGTTCTTCTAGCACCACTTCTTAAAGAGACAAATTTTTCCCATTGTATATTCTTTCCACCTTTGTCAAAGATAAGGTGTTCCTAGGTACATCAGTTTATCTCTCGATTTTCTATCATGTTCCATTGGTCTATGCCTGTCTTTGTGCCAGTACCATACTGTCTTGATGAGTGTAGCTTTGTCGTATATATAGTCTGAAATCAGTTAACTTGATTCCTCCAGCCTCATTCTTCTCACTCAAGATTGCATCAGATATTCAGGGACTTTTGTCTTTCTATACAAATTGTGAAGTTTTTTTTGTTCTAATTCTGTGGAAAATGTCACTGGTAATTTAATAGGGATTGCATTGAATCTATAGATGATGTTCGGTAGTACAGACATTTTCAGAATATTGATTCTCCCAGTCTAAGAGCACGGAATATCCCTCCATCTCTTTATGTTGCCTGTTATTTCTTTCATCAGTGTCTTATTGTTATCTGTATACAGCTCTTTTGTCTTCTTAGCTAGGTTTATTCCTGGGTGTTTTATTCTTTTTTTATTGCAATGGTAAATGGAATTGATTCCTTAATTTCACTTTTTCATTGTTAGTACATAGGAATGCAAATGATCCTTGTGTATTGATTTTGTATTCTTTTGTGACATTACTAAATTCACTGATTAGCTCTTGTAATTTTCTGAGAGTATTTTTACAGTTTTCTAAGTACAACATCAAGTCATATGAAAATATTGAAAGTTTTACTTCTTTCTTTCTGTTCAAGATTCCTTTTATTTCTTTTTCTTCTCTGATTGCTGTAGCTAGGACTTTCAAAACTATGTTGTATAACAGTGACAAAAGTAAAACATTTTTCTTGTTTCTGGTCTGAGAGAATGCATTCAGTTTCTCATCACTCAGAATGTTTGCTGTAGGTTTCTTGTAGATGGCCTTTATTATGTTAATGTAAGTTATTTCCATGCCTGTTTCTTAAATAGTTGTTTTATTTTTTTAATCATAAAGGAGTGCTAAATTTTTTTGAAAGATTTTTCTACATGCACTAAAATTATCATATGGTTTCTGTCGTTCAATTTTTTAATATAGTTTTATTCTGATGTTTTTGCAAAAATGCTTCCTCTTCAAGATTTATAGAAATGATTTTTGGATAAAATCTAATTTCTGACTTTTTGACCATAAACTTGAAATGGGTAAGAAATTAAACGATTCTAAAGAGAAAATCTGATGGTGATAGCTTAAGCTGAACAATGTAGGATTCATGATCTTTGAAGAAGAAGATTTAGCTTTGGGACCAGGGACCAGCCTTGATCACTCAAGAGCTTTTGCGTAGCAGAGTTTTATTAAAGTATAAAATGGGTCAGAGAAAGCTTCTGACAAAGACATCAGAAGGGGGACAGAGAGTACCACCCTTGCTAGTCTTAGCAAGGAAGATATACAGTTTTTCAACTGGTATGACAGTTATTCAGAAGAATTTCTCAAGGTTGTAAAAGTTTTACCAGACCCACTCCCACAATGTACATTTTAAGATAACAGGATTAAAGCTAACAATACAGATATCTTACCAGACACATTCTCACAGTTTACATTTTAAGACGACAGGATTATTCAGAAGATTCTCAAGAAGGAGAAACATGTCTTCAAACAGGATACATTTTTGTTATATAATCCTTAGTACAGAGTTTAAGGAAAAACATCCTTAAGCAAGAGAGTTGTTTTGTTGTGCCACCATCAGCTCTGGTACTTTGGCCACCTCACAAGAAGAGTTGACTCATTGGAAAAGACTCTGATGCTGGGAAGGATTGGGGGCAGGAAGAGAAGGGTACAACAGAGGATGAGATAGCTGGATGGCATCACTGACTTGATGGACGTGAGTATGAGTGAACTCTGGTAGTTGGTGATGGACAGGGAGGCCTGGCGTGCTGTGATTCATGGGGTCGCAGAGTTGGACATGACTGAGTGACTGAACTGAACTGAACTCAGCTCTGGGCTTAAAGAAAATATATATATATATATATATATATATATATATATATATATATATATATATATTTTTTTC
>SJYR01002859.1:146827-160394 GCA_006410655.1 Kobus ellipsiprymnus | reverse complement strand
TCGCATACAGGGTCATCATCACCATCCTGTCTCTTATACACATCTAGATGTGTATAAGAGACAGCCTCTGAAGTATGTAACAAATGGAAGTGTGTTCCAAATTCTAATGGAAAACCTGATTACTTCATGCAGATCAACAGAAATCAATTATATGGAACTGAATTAAATGACAAATACAATTTGTAACTTTATGACTTTGGAAAATATACTAGCTTGAATCTTTGTTTTCCAGTAATCCTTTTCTCTAATGCTGTGACCTACAAGAAAGTGGTAAAATATACCTTTGTAGACAAAGATAAAGACAAAGATAAAAGAACCTGCCAGAATT
The DNA here is from genome assembly GCA_006410655.1 of Kobus ellipsiprymnus. Lineage (NCBI taxonomy): Eukaryota > Metazoa > Chordata > Mammalia > Artiodactyla > Bovidae > Kobus > Kobus ellipsiprymnus. Next base: position 160,066 of record SJYR01002859.1, on the reverse strand, counting down.
TGGCTTCTCCAGCTGGCTCTCATGTGGGATTGATGTTTTATTACAACTGAATTATGACTAGTTATACTAATCAGTATATATATTTTTTCTGTTTCCAAATTGCTTGTGCTTTGTATTGCTACTACACTACAATTTTGTCAATGCTACTATTAATAGCTACATAATTTATAAGACTATTTTCTCTTACAGTACCCAGTGGGTAACCAGGGCTCCAACAAAAGTAATGGTGACTAGGTAACTTGTAGCAGTCGATCAAGTATATAGTTCTGTATGTTATCAATGATTGCATTAGTGAAACTCTAGATATGGGAAGTTACAACAAGTGAAAACCCTTTATGGATCATAATAGGTTAGTAAGTTAGGATCCAGAGAATCTTTTAATTTACCAACAAGTCCTAATCTGGAAATTAGCACCTGTAGTGTCATACCAACAGGAACTTTAGCCTCATCTGGGATGATCCTTCTAGTGCTGTGGAACAAAAGTTGGTCATAAACTATCTCCTAAATGTTGGTCAAATTTCCTGCCAAGAGGAGGAACTTGGAAATGGAATATTTCCTGTCATATCAGTACAGGAGGGTCGAACACTCATCAGTGATTGCAGCCCTCCAATGTGAGCCAGTGAACCTTGAGTGGACTCAGAAAGAAAATACCTGCCATTTACCAGCCATCAGACTGTAGCCACTCTTTATGGTGAGTCCTGAGGAAAGGAAACTCAGGATGTGAAAATACTGGAAACTGGCCCTAGATAGCCCAGATGCATATCAAAAGAATGATTTCAGGGGGTCTAGACTCTTTCATCTTCCCATAGATTAAAAAAATAAAAATAAAAATAAAAACTAAATTCCTTAGCTCAGGTTATCTTGTTTTCTTTAATTAACAGTACTCTTTTGGACTTCCCTGGTGGTCTGGTGATTAAGAATCTGCCTTCCAATGCAGGGGACATGGGTTTGATCCATAGTTGGAGAACTAAGATCCTATGTGCTGTAGGACAATTAAGACCAATTAAGTCAAATAATTAAAAGTAAAACTAAAATAAAAACTTTAAAATATATTAAAAGTAATCATTTGATGTTCAAAACACCTGCTTTATGTGGCAAAATTTCTATTAAATGTGGCCCCTACCACCACCTCCTCAAAGTGGCTCTCTCAAGGTTACTTATGATACTGTCTCCCTGGCTTGAAGTCTTAAAAATTTCCACCAAATGGAACATAACTCTCAACTGTTAGGTTGTGTGTATTTTCCAGTTGACAGAGAGGAAGATAATCAAAATGAGAACACAGGAGAATTTTTTTTTTTTTTCCCGAGTGAGGCAATAATAAGGAAAATGCAAGAGAAAAAAATGAATAAAACACAGAAAAAAATAATTTACAAGCTAAAGATCGCAAAAGACTATAAGTAATAAGTATTCAAAAACAATAAGAATGCTAACAAGTCTTGGAGGAAAATTTATGAGAGCCATGAGAATTTGAACAAGGTAATAAGAACTACAAAATATACCAAAGAACAACTTAGAGCTGAAGAATACAATAAGTGGAACAACAATACACACAAAAAAACTACAGTTAGCTCCAGACTAAGTCATATAGAAGAGTGCATAAATGTTTTGAAAGAAAGAATAATGGAAATTACCATATCAGAACAGCAAAAAAAAAAAAAAAAAAATTTTTTCAAGGTGAGAGAAGTTTAAGGACCCTTTGGGAAAGCATTAAGCATATTAACATTCACATTTTACACTTTGGAGGAGAAGAAAGATGAGTCAAAATAAATTTAATTATTTTTGAAACATCCCGAAGCTGAGGAGAGATACAGTATTTTAGATCCAGGAGAAACTCTCAAGCAAGGTGACCTCAAAGAGACACACACCAAGACATAGCATAATTAAAATTGCAAAAACTAAAGATAGAGAAAAACAAAGACTGCCATGCAAATAAACCACATAAAGTTATCAGCCAAATTTTGACATAAGTTTTGAAGTCCAGAAAGTTAGATCCAGGAGAAACTCTCAAGCAAGGTGACCTCAAAGAGACACACACCAAGACATAGCATAATTAAAATTGCAAAAACTAAAGATAGAGAAAAACAAAGACTGCCATGCAAATAAACCACATAAAGTTATCAGCCAAATTTTGACATGTTTTGAAGTCCAGAAAGGAGTCGCATAATATATTTCAAGTACTGAAATGGATAAATTTGCAATCTACCCAACAAGGTTATCATTCAGAATTGAAGGGAAGTTTAAAAAAGCAATAACAACAACTCAGACAAAGATTAAAAGAATTAATCACTTCTAAATCAAACTTACAAAACGTGTAAGACATGTTAAAGTGAAAATTAAAAAAATTAAAACAAGAAATAAGAATTTAAAGGAAAGGGGAAAATCCCACTAGTAAAGGAAAACATAGAGTAAAAGCTGTGGATCAATAAATTAGTACAAAGATGAAAAGACTAAAATAAACAGTAAGGGATAAACATCAAAATAAAAAAAATGCAACAATAAAAATGTAAAATGTATCTCTATCAAATTACCAATGACAGTTTCACAGAACTAGGGTAAAAATTGCAATTTGTATAAGAACACAAAGAACATAACCTTGAGAAAGAAAAACAGAGCAGAAGGAATCAATCTTCCTGACTTGTGACTAAACTACAAAGCTATAGTCATCAATAAGCTATGGTACTGACACAGAAAGAGAAATACAAATCAACATAACAAGACAGAAAGCCAAGAGATTAACCCATGCACATATAGGGACCTTATCTTTGACAAAGGAGGCAAGAATATACAATGGAAAAAATATAGCTTTTTCAATAAGTTCAGTTCAGTTCAGTTGTTCAGTCATGTCTGACTCTTTGTGACCCCATGAATCACAGCACACCAAGCCTCCCTGTGAATTACCATCTCCCGGAGTTCACTCAAACTCACATCCATCGTGTCAGTGATGCCATCCAGCCATCTCATTCTCTGTCGTCCCCTTTTCCTCCTGCCCCCAATCCCTCCCAGCATCAGAGTCCTTTCCAATGAGTGGTGATGAGAAAACTGGACAGCCACATGTAAAAGGATGAAATTAGAACACTTTCTGACACCATACTTAAAAATAAACTCAAAACGGATTTAAGACCTGAATGTAAAGTCAGAAACTATAAAACTCATAGAAGGAAACATAGTCAGAATACTTTTTGACATAAATCCCTACATGTTCCTCTTTGATTCACCTCCTAGGGTAATAGAAATAGTAACAACAACAACAACAAAATTGGAACCTAACATAGGAAAAGATGTAAACAAAGTGAAGGGACATCTCTCACAATGAAGGAAAATAACTGCAAATTAAGCAACTGACAAATGATTAAACTTCAAAATATACAAGCAACACATGCAGCTCAATATCAGAAAAACAAACAATCCAATCAAAAAATAGGAAGAAGACCTAAATGAACATTTCTCAAAAGATGAAATATAAATGGCCAACAAATACCTTTAAAGATGATCAACATTGATAGTTATTACAGAAATGCAAATCATAACCACAATGAGATATCACCTCACACTCTTCAGAATGGCTGTCATCAAAAGAATGTACTAACAATAAGTGCTGGAGAGTATGTGGACAAAAGGGAACCTTCTTGCACCATTGGTGGGAATATAAAGTAGTATGGGCATTATAAAAAAACAGCATAGAGGTTTATTTTTAGATATAGGAATAAATGTAACATATGACCTACCAATCCTACTGCTGGGCCTATATCCAGAGGAAACCATAATTCAAAAGGACACATATGACCCAATGTTCATTACAACACAGTTTACAATAGTCTGGACTTGAAAGCAACATTGATGTCCATCATCAGGTGAATGGATAAAGAAGTTGTGATACATATATTCAATGGAATATTACTCAGCCATAAGAAAGAACAAAATTGAGTCAGTTTCAGCGATGTCTATTGTAGAGAGTAAAGTAAGTCAGAAACAGAAAAACAAGTATCAAATATTAATGCATATATATAGAATCTAGAAGAGTGGTACTGATGAGCATATTTGTAGGGCAGAAATATAGACACAGGCATAGAGTACAAACTTGTGTGGTCAAGGTGAGGGTGAGATGAACTGAGAGGATAGCTTGAGTTTTCCACAGCTTGTTATAATCCACACGGTCAAAGGCATTAGTGTAGCCAATGAAACAGAGGTAGATGTTTTTCTGGAAATCCCTTGCTTTCTTTATGATCCAGCAAATGTTAACAGTTTGATCTCTCATTCTGCTGTCTTTTCTAAAACAAAATTGTACATTTTGATGTTTTTGGTTCACATAATGCTGAAGCCTAGCTTGGAGGATTTTGAGCATATCCTTACTAGCATGGGATTTGAGTGAAATTGTATGGTGGTTTGAATAATCTTTGGCACTGCCCTATTTGCAAACTGAGATAAGGACTGACATTTCCTGTCCTGTGGCCACTGATGGGTTTTCCAAATTTGCTGACACATTAAGTGCAGCTCTTTTATAGCATTGCCTTAAGGATTTAAAATAGATCTGCTGGAATTCCATCATTTATACTAGTTTTATTGGCAGCACTCTTCCTAAGGGCCCCTTGATTTCACACTCCAGAATGTTTAGCTCTGAGTTAGAGATGACACCATCATGGTTATCTGGGTCATTAAGATCATTTTCATACAGTTCTGTGTATTCTTTCCATCTCTTCTTCATATCTTCTACTTTTATTATGTCTGTACAATTTCTGCCGTTTATTGCGCTCATCTTGGAATGAAATATTTCTTTGACATTTCCAATTTTCTTGAAGAAATCTGTCAGTTCAGTTCAGTCGCTCAGTAGTGTCCAACTCTTTGCGATACTATGGACTGCAACATGCAAGGCTTCCCTGTCCATCACCACCTCCTGGAGCTTACTCAAACTCAAGTCCGTCAAGTCAGTGATACCATCCAACCATCTCATCCTCTGGCATCCTCTTCTCATCCTGCCTTCAATCTTTCCAGTATCAGGGTCTTTTCCAATGAGTCAGTTCTTCACATCAGGTAGCCAAAGTATTGGTGTTTCAGCTTCATCTTCAGTCCTTCCAATGAATATTCAGGACTGATTTCCTTTGGGATGGACTCGTTGGATCTCCTTGCAGTCCAAGGGCCTCTCAAGAGTTTTCTCTAACATCACAGATCAAAGGCATCAATTCTTTGGTCCTCAACTTTCTTATAAACCATAGCCTTGACTAAACGGACCTTTGTTGGCAAAGTAATATCTCTGCTTTTTAGTATGCTGTATAAGTTGGTCATAGATTTTCTTCTAAAAAACAAGTGTCTTTTAATTTCATGGCTGCAGTCACCCGCTGAAGTGACTTTGGAGCCTCCCAAAATAAAATCTGTCACTGTTTCCATGGTTTCCTCAACTCTTTGCCATGAAGTGATGGGACCAGATGCCATGACCTTAGGTTTCTGAATGTTGAGTTTTAAGCCAACGTTTTCACTCTCCCCTTTCACTTTCATCAAGAGGCCCTTTAGCTCTTCTTCACTTTATGCCATAAGGGTGGGGTCATTTGTGTGTCTGGGGTTACTGATATTTTCCCCAGCAATCTTGATTCCAATTTGTGCTTCATCCAGACAAGCATTTATCATGATGTACCCTGCATATAAGTTAAATAAGCAGAGTGACAATATACAGCCTTGACATACTCCTTTTCCTATTTGGAACCAGTCTGTTGTTCATGTCCATTTCTAACTGTTGCTTCTTGACATGCATACAAATGTTTCAAGAGGAAGGTCAGGTGGTTTGGTAATTTCATCTCTTTAAGAATTTTCCATAATCTGTTGTGATCAATTCAGTCAAAGGATATTGCATAGTCAATAAAGAAAATGTAGTTTTTTTTTTGTTGTTGTTGTTGTTTTTCCTGGAACTCTCTTCTTTGTGATTATCCCATGGATGGTGGCAATTTGATCTCTGGTCGCTCTGACTTTTCTAAATCCAATTTGAACATCTGGAATTTCACAGTTCACATACTATTGAAACCTGACTTGGAGAATTTTGAACATTACTTTGCTGGTGTGTGAGATGAGTGCAAGTGTGCAGTAACTTGTACTTTCTTTGGAATTGAAATGAAAACTCACCTTTTCCAGTCCTTTGGCCACTATGGAGTTTTTCAGATTTGATGGCATATTGAGTGCAGCACTTTTACAGCATCATCTTTTAGGATTTGAGATAGCTCAACTGGAATTCCATGACCTCCACTAACTTTTTCTGTAGTGATGCTTCCTAAGGCCCACTTGACTTCGTATTTCAGGATGTCTGGCTCTAGGTGGGCAATCACACCACTGTGATTATCTGGGACATGAAGATCTTTTTTGTATATTTCTTCTGTGTATTCTTGCAACTTCTTCTTTGTATCCCCTGCTTCTGTTAGGTCCCTACCATTTCTGTCCTTTATTGTGCCCATCTTTACATGAAATGTTCCTTTGGAATCTCTTATTTTCTTGAAGGGAATCTCCAGTCTTTCCTTTTCTATTTATTTTTTTCCCCTCTATTTCTTTGCACTGATCACTGAGGAAGACTTTCTTATCTCTCCTTGCTATTTTTTGGGACTCTGTATTTGAAGGGATATATATTTCCTTTTCTCTTTTGCCTTTACTTACCTTCTTGTTTTCCTCTATATCTTTGTATTGTTTATTGAAGGAGACCTTTTCTTTCTCAATATTCTCTGGAACTCTGCCTTTAGTTGGATGTATCTTTCCCTTGCTCCCTTGATTTTCACTTCTTTTCTTTCCTCAGCTGTTTTTAAAGCCTCCTCCGACAACTGCTTTCCTTTCTTACATTTTTTCCCCCTTTGGAATGGTTTTGTTTGCTGCCTGCTGTAAAAAATTACGGACCTCTGTCCATAGTTCTTCATGTGCTGTTTATTAGATCTAATCCCTTAAAGGTATTCATCACTACTACTGTATATTCTTAAGGAATTTGATTTAGGTCATACTTCACTTGCCTAATGGTTGTCCCTGCTTTCATTATTTTTTTTTTTTAATTTTAATTTTTTATTTTTACTTTGTTTTACTTTAAAATACTGTATTGGTTTTGCCATACATTGACACGAAACCAGCACGGGTGTACATGCATTCCCAAACATAAAACCCCTCCCACCTCCCACCCCATAACATCTCTCTGGGTCATCCCAGTGCACCACCCCCAAGCATCCTGCATCGGACATAGACTGGCAATTCGTTTCTGACATGATAGTATACATGTTTCAATGTCATTCTCCCATCTCATCCCACCCTCTCCCTCTCTCTCTCCCCCAGAGTCCAAAAGTTCTCTCTATAGATCTGAGTCTCTTTTGTTGTCTCGCATACAGGGTCATCATCCCCATCTTTCTAAATTCCATATATATGCGTTAGTATACTGTATTGGTGTTTTTCTTTCTGGCTTACTTCACTCTGTATAATCGGCTCCAGTTCCATCCATCTCCTTAGAACTGATTCAAATGTATTTTTTTTAATGGCTGAGTAATACTCCATTGTGTATATGTACCACAGCTTTCTTATCCATTCATCTGCTGATGGACATCTAGGTTGTTTCCACGTTCTGGCTATTATAAACAGTGCTGCGATGAACATTGGGGTACATGTGTCTCTTTCTATTCTGGTTTCCTCGGTGTGTATGCCCAGCAGTGGGATTGCTGGGTCATAAGGCAATTCTATTTGCAATTTTTTAAGGAATCTCCACACTGTTCTCCATAGTGGCTGTACTAGTTTGCATTCCCACCAACAATGTAAAAGGGTTCCCTTTTCTCCACACCCTCTCCAGCATTTATTGCTTGCAGACTTCTGGATCGCAGCCATTCTGACTGGTGTGAAGTGGTACCTCATTGTGGTTTTGATTTGCATTTCTCTGATAATGAGTGATGTTGAGCATCTTTTCATGTGTTTGTTAGCCATCCGTATGTCTTCTTTGGAGAAATGTCTATTTAGGTCTTTGGCCCATTTTTTGATTGGGTCATTTATTTTTCTGGAATTGAGCTGCATAAGTTGCTTGTATATTTTTGAGATTAGTTGTTTGTCAGTTGCTTCATTTGCTATTATTTTCTCCCATTCAGAAGGCTGTCTTTTCACTTTGCTTATATTTTCCTTTGTTGTGCAGAAGCTTTTAATTTTGATTAGATCCCATTTGTTTATTCTTGCTTTAATTTCCAGAATTCTGGGGGGTGGATCATAGAGGATCCTGCTGTGATTTATGTCGGAGAGTGTTTTGCCTATGTTCTCCTCGAGGAGTTTTATAGTTTCTGGTCTTACATTTAGATCTTTAATCCATTTTGAGTTTACTTTTGTGTGTGGTGTTAGAAAGTGATCTAGTTTCATTCTTTTACAAGTGGTTGACCAATTTTCCCAGCACCACTTGTTAAAGAGATTGTCTTTACTCCATTGTATATCTTTGCCTCCTTTATCAAAGATAAGGTGTCCGTAGGTGTGTGGGTTTATCTCTGGGCTTTCTATTTTGTTCCATTGATCTATATTTCTGTCTTTGTGCCAGTACCATACTGTCTTGATGATTGTGGCTTTGTAGTAGAGCTTGAAGTCAGGCAAGTTGATTCCTCCAGCTCCATTCTTCTTTCTCAAGATTGCTTTGGCTATTCGAGGTTTTTTGTATTTCCATATAAATCTTGAAATTATTTGTTCTAGTTCTGTGAAAAATACTGCTGGTAGTTTGATAGGAATTGCATTGAATTTGTAGATTGCTTTGGGTAGTATATTCATTTTTACAATATTAATTCTTCCAATCCATGAACATGGAATATTTCTCCATCTATTAGTGTCCTCTTTGATTTCTTTCATCAGTGTTTTATAGTTTTCTATATATAAGTCTTTAGTTTCTTTAGGTAGATATATTCCTAGGTATTTTATTCTTTTCGTTGCAATGGTGAATGGAATTGTTTCCTTAATTTCTTTTTCTTCTTTCTCATTATTAGTGTAAAGGAATGCAAGGGATTTCTGTGTGTTGATTTTATATCCTGCAACTTGACTATATTCGTTGATTAGCTCTAGTAATTTTCTGGTGGAGTCTTTAGGGTTCTCTATGTAGAGGATCATGTCATCTGCAAACAGTGAGAGTTTTACTTCTTCTTTTCCAATGTGGATTCCTTGTATTTCTTTTTCTGCTCTGATTGCTGTGGCCAGAACTTCCAGAACTATGTTGAATAGTAGCGGTGAGAGTGGGCACCCTTGTCTTGTTCCTGACTTTAGGGGAAATGCTTTCAATTTTTCACCATTGAGGATAATGTTTGCTGTGGGTTTGTCATATATAGCTTTTATTATGTTGAGGTATGTTCCTTCTATTCCTGCTTTCTGGAGTGTTTTTATCATAAATGGATGTTGAATTTTGTCAAAGGCCTTCTCTGCATCTATTGAGATAATCATATGGCTTTTATTTTTCAATTTGTTAATGTGGTGAATCACATTGATTGATTTGCGGATATTGAAGAATCCTTGCATCCCTGGGATAAAGCCCACTTGATCATGGTGTATGATCTTTTTAATGTGCTGTTGGATTCTGATTGCTAGAATTTTGTTGAGGATTTTTGCATCTATGTTCATCAGTGATATTGGCCTGTAGTTTTCTTTTTTTGTAGCATCTTTGTCAGGTTTTGGTATTAGGGTGATGGTGGCCTCATAGAACGAGTTTGGAAGTTTACCTTCTTCTGCAATTTTCTGGAAGAGTTTGAGTAGGATAGGTGTTAGCTCTTCTCTAAATTTTTGGTAGAATTCAGCTGTGAATCCGTCTGGACCTGGGCTTTTGTTTGCTGGAAGATTTCTGATTACAGTTTCAATTTCCGTGCTTGTGATGGGTCTGTTAAGGTTTTCTATTTCTTCCTGGTTTAGTTTTGGAAAGTTGTATTTTTCTAAAAATTTGTCCATTTCTTCCACGTTGTCCATTTTATTGGCATATAATTGCTGATAGTAGTCTCTTATGATCCTTTGTATTTCTGTGTTGTCTGTTGTGATCTCTCCATTTTCATTTCTAATTTTATTGATTTGATTCTTCTCTCTTTGTTTCTTAATAAGTCTGGCTAATGGTTTGTCAATTTTATTTATCCTTTCAAAGAACCAGCTTTTAGTTTTGTTGATTTTTGCTATGGTCTCTTTTGTTTCTTTAGCATTTATTTCTGCCCTAATTTTTATGATTTCTTTCCTTCTACTTACTCTGGGGTTCTCCATTTCTTCCTTTTCTAGTTGCTTTAGGTGTAGAGTTAGGTTATTCATTTGACTTTTTTCTTGTTTCTTGAGGTGTGCCTGTATTGCTATGAACTTTCCTCTTAGCACTGCTTTTATAGTGTCCCACAGGTTTTGGGTTGTTGTGTTTTCATTTTCATTCATTTCTATGCATAATTTGATTTCTTTTTTGATTTGTTCTGTGATTTGTTGGTTATTCAGAAGTGTGTTGTTCAGCCTCCATATGTTGGAATTTTTAATAGTTTTTCTCCTGTAATTGAGATCTAATTTTAATGCATTATGGTCAGAAAAGATGCTTGGAATGATTTCGATTTTTTTGAATTTATCAAGGTTGGATTTATGGCCCAGGATGTGATCTATCCTGGAGAAGGTTCCGTGAGCACTTGAGAAGAAGGTGAAATTCATTGTTTTGGGGTGAAATGTCCTATAGATATCAATTAGGTCTAACTGGTCTATTGTATCATTTAAAGTTTGCGTTTCTTTGTTAATTTTCTGTTTAGTTGATCTGTCCATAGGTGTGAGTGGGGTATTAAAGTCTCCCACTATTATTGTGTTATTGTTGATTTCTGCTTTCATACTTGTTAGCATTTGTCTTACATATTGCGGTGCTCCTATGTTGGGTGCATATATATTTATAATTGTTATATCTTCTTCTTGGATTGATCCTTTGATCATTATGTAGTGGCCTTCTTTGTCTCTTTTCACAGCCTTTGTTTTAAAGTCTATTTTATCAGATATGAGTATTGCCACTCCTGCTTTCTTTTGGTCTCTATTTGCATGGAATATCTTTTTCCAGCCCTTTACTTTCAGTCTGTATGTGTCCCTTGTTTTGAGGTGGGTCTCTTGCAAGCAGCATATAGAGGGGTCTTGTTTTTGTATCCATTCAGCCAATCTTTGCCTTTTAGTTGGGGCATTCAACCCATTTACATTTAAGGTAATTATTGATAAGTATGATCCCGTTACCATTTACTTTATTGTTTTGGGTTCGGGTTTATACATCCTTTTTGTGTTTCCTGTCTAGAGAATATCTTTTAGCATTTGTTGGAGAGCTGGTTTGGTAGTGCTGAATTCTCTCAACTTTTGCTTGTCTGTAAAGCTTTTGATTTCTCCTTCGTATTTGAATGAGATCCTTGCTGGGTACAGTAATCTGGGCTGTAGATTATTTTCTTTCATCACTTTAAGTATGTCTTGCCATTCCCTCCTGGCCTGAAGAGTTTCTATTGAAAGGTCAGCTGTTATCCTTATGGGAATCCCCTTGTGAGTTATTTGTTGTTTTTCCCTTGCTGCTTTTAGTATTTGTTCTTTGTGTTTGATCTTTGTTAATTTGATTAGTATGTGTCTTGGGGTGTTTCGCCTTGGGTTTATCCTATTTGGAACCCTCTGGGTTTCTTGGACTTGGGTGATTATTTCCTTCCCCATTTTAGGGAAGTTTTCAACTATTATCTCCTCAAGGATTTTCTCATGGTCTTTCTTTTTGTCCTCTTCTTCTGGGACTCCTATAATTCGAATGTTGGAGCGTTTCATATTGTCCTGTAGGTCTCTGAGATTGTCCTCATTTCTTTTAATTCGTTTTTCTTTTTTCCTTTCTGATTCATTTATTTCTACCATTCTATCTTCTATTTCACTGATCCTATCTTCTGCCTCTGTTATTCTACTATTTGTTGCCTCCAGAGTGTTTCTGATCTCATTTGTTGCATTATTTATTATATATTGACTCTTTTTTATTTCTTCTAGGTCCTTGTTAAACCTTTCTTGCATCTTCTCAATCCTTGTCTCCAGGCTATTTATCTGTGCTTCCATTTTGATTTCCAGATTTTGGATCATTTTCACTATCAATATTCAGAATTCTTTCTCAGGTAGATTCCCTATCTCTTCCTCTTTTGTTTGGTTTGGTGGGCACTTCTCCTGTTCCTTTACCTGCTGAGTATTCCTCTATCTCTTCACCTTGGTTATATTGCTGCTTTTGGGGCGGACTTTCTATATTCTGGGAATTTGTGGAGTACTCTTTATTATGGAGCTTCCTCACTGTGGGTAGGGATGTATCAGTGGCTTTTCAAAGTTTCCTGGTTAGGGAGGCTTGTGTTGGAGTTCTGGTGGGTGGGGCTGGGTTTCTTCTCTCTGGAGTGCACTGGAGTGACCAGTAATGGGTTATGAGATATCAATGGTTTTGGAGTAATTTTGAGCTGCCTGTATATTGAAGCTCAGGGATGTATTCCTGTGTTGCTGGAGAATTTGTGTGGTATGTCTTACTCTGGAACTTGTTGGCCCTTGGGTGGAGCTTGGTTTCAATGTAGGTATGGAGGCGTTTGATGAGCTCCTATTGGTTAATGTTCCCTGGATTCAGGAGTTCTCTGATGTTGTAAGCCTCCTGATTCTGGTTTTCAGTTTTAGTTTTATAGTAGCCTCTAGACTTCTCCATCTATACAGCACCAATGATAAAACATCTAAGTTAAAGATCAAAAGATTCTCCACATTGAGGGACATCCAGAGAGGTTCACTGAGTTACATGGAGAAGACAAGAGGGAGAGGGTAGTTAGAGGAGACTGGAATGAGATGAGGTGGGATCAAAAGAGAAGAGAGCAAGCTAGCCAGTAATCACTTCCTTATGTGCACTCCACAGTCTGGACCACTCAGAGCTGTTCACGGAGTTATACAGGGAAGAGGAGAAGGAGGAAGTAGACAGGGGTGGCCAGCGGGATAAAAGAGGGAAATGAAAAGGAAAGAGACAGATCCAGCCAGTAGTCAGTTCCCTAAGTGTTCTCCACCATCTGGAACACACAGAGTTTCCCAGAGTTGGATAGTGAAGAGAAGGGGGAAGGAAGAGACAGAGGCCACCTGGTGAAGAAAAGGAGAGTCCAAAGGAGGAGAGAGTGGTCAAGCCAGTAATCTCGCTCTCAAGTAAAACTGGGTAGTGAGGTTTGGGTTTTTAAGTGTACAAAATTGACAACAAAACCAAATAGTAAAGATTAAAAATCTAGAGTAGAGGTTGGATTTTCAAAAATACAATATTAAAGAAAAGAAGAGGAA
>SJYR01002859.1:123350-143303 GCA_006410655.1 Kobus ellipsiprymnus | reverse complement strand
AAAAATAGTTTTGTTTTTTTTTTTTTTTTTTGAAGAGTAATAGTTGCTTTTCGAAATAAAAATTAAAAGAGAAATAGAGGGCTTAGCAATTTTAAAAAGTTAGAAGAAAAAGAAAAAAAGGGGGGGAATGATTGTAAAAATAGTAAAGATATATCTGGCTTTTTCTCTGGAGTTGTGGGCAGTGTGGGGTCACTTCCAAGGCAGTTCCCTCTGTTTGACTTCTGTTTGCCGGTCTCTTCAGTGTCTGATTTCCATCCTGGCACAGGGGGGTCGGTGGTGGACCCTTTTTTTAAATTTAGGCTCACTTGTTCATTCATGCTGTGGGGAGGGAGGGATGCTGCACACAAATAACACTGTCATGTACATGCAGTGTCTCAGCCCCGCTGGGTCTGCCCCTGCTCGCAGCGCACAAACCACTCAGGCTCTATGTTGCTCCGCTGGGAACCATCTGAGGCCAGCCCTAGGGTGCGTGCCCCTCCCCGGTCTAAACCACTCAGGTTCGGCGCTCAGGTAGCCCTCAGAGGTGGAGATTCGGTTGGGACTGCGTTTCGTGCCCTTCCCAGGTCCAAGTGCCTCAGGTGTTTGGCAAGCACAGTCTCTGCGACTTGTTGCCTTTCTCACCTCTGCTGCTCAGTTTTCTGAGTGTACCGCTGGTACCCCTTGTGAGGCAGATGATGACTGTCCAGCACCCTCAGAAGTCTTAGCAAAGAAGCCTGCTTGCAGTTTGGTAGGTAAAGTCTCTCTGGGGCTGAGATTGCCAGCCCTTAAGGCTCTGGCTGTCTGTCACAGGTGGGGGATGGTCTGCAGCCAGGTATTTCCGTTCCATCCTTTGTTCTGTGCGTGGTCCTGGTGGTGTCTTATGTTCGAGCTTTTCACGTGGTAAGCTATCCCCCAGCCTGGTTTGCTAGCCCAAGTTAGTTCGTTCTGATTACGTGCGGGGTGTTCCTGCCCAGTTCTTGCAAAGCACTGCAGCCCGTGCCTCCTGCACTTCCCTGCCCTGCCCCAAATTGCTAGTGGCGGATGCAGGCGTCTGTGCTGCTTTTCTGCTGGGGGAGTTACTGTTGGGCTTGTAATCTGTTGGTTTTAATTGTTTATTTATTTTTCCTTCCTGTTATGTTGCCCTCTGTGCTTCCAAGGCTCACCACAGACTCGGCAGGGAGAGTGTTTCCTGGTATTTGGAAACCTCTCTTCTTAAAATTTCTTTCCCAGGACGGGCTTCCATACCCGGGATGGAGCTCCCTCCCCTCCTCCTTTGTCTCTTTTTTCGTCTCTTATATTTTTTCCTACCTGTTTTTGATGACAATAATCTGCTTTTCTGGGTGCCTGATGTCCTCTGCTAGCATTCAGAAGTTGTTTTGTGGAGTTTGCTCAGCGTTGAAATGTTCTTTTGAGGGATTTGTGAGGGAGAAAGTGGTGTCCCTGTCCTATTCCTCTGCCATCTTCTCAGCCTCTCCTGCTTTCTTTAGTTTAATCTGAATTTTGCTATGATGAGCTGATGATCTGAGCCACAGTTAGCTCCAGATCTTGTTTCATCCATCTGTATACAGCTTCCCTGTCTTTGACTACAAAGATACAATCAGTTTCTGTGTATACTGAATACTGATTTCAGTACTGACCATTTGGTGATGTCCATGTGTAGAGTCATCTCCTGTGTTGTTGAAAAAGTGCATTTGCTATGGACAGTGAATTCTCTTGGCAGAATTCTGTTAGCCTTTGCCCTGGTTCAATTTGTACTCCAAGGCCAAACTTCACTGTTGCATCAGGTATTTCTTAACTTCCTACTTTTGCATCCCAACACCCTATGATAAATAGGACACCTTGTGTGTGTGTGTGTGTGTGTGTGTGTGTGTGTGTTAGCTGTAGTCTCCTAGGTCTTAATATAGCTGATCAACTTCAGCTTCTTTGGCCTTGGTGGTTGCGACATAGACTTGGTTTACTATGATGTTAAATTCTTGCCTTGGAAACAAACTGAAATTATTTTATTGCTTAAGGTTGCACCCAAATACTGCATTTCAGACACCTTGTTGATTATGAGGGCTATTCAATTTCTTCTATGGGATTCTTGCCCACAGTAATAGACATAATCTTCATCTGAATTAAATTCACCCATTCTCTTCCACTTTAGTTCACTGATTTCTAGGATGTCAGTTTTACTCTTGCCATCTCCTGCTTGACCACATCCAAGTTACCTTGATTCATGGACCTAAAATTCCATGTTCCTATTCAATACTGCTCTTTACCTTGTCAAATTTTGTTTTCATCACCAGACACATTCAGAACAGAGCATCATTGCTGCTTTTGTCCAGACAGTTTATTCTTTCTGGAACTATTAGCAGTTGTTCTCTGCTCTTCTCCACTAGTATATCGGACACCTTCTGACCTGGGGGTTCATTTTTCAGTGTCATATATTTTCACATTTTTATACAGTTCATGGGGTTCTCATCACTAGTATACTGGCATGGTTTGCCATTCCCTCCTCAGGTGAATGACATTTTGTCAGAACTTTCCAGTATGACCGTCCATCTTTGGTGTTCCTGCAAGGCATGTCTAATAGCTTCATTGAATTTGCAAGCCCCTTTTCTATGACAATGCAGTGATCCATGAAGGGGATATATACAATACCATGTGTAAAATAGAAGCTGCTGCATAAGAAAGAGCTCAGCTCAGTGTTCTGTGTAAACCTGGAGAGGTGGGATGGAACAATGGGAGGCAGGCTCAAGAAGGAGGGCATATATGTATACTTACAGCTGATTCACCTTGTTGTACAACAAAAACCAATGCAACATTGTAAAGCAATTACCTTCCAATTAAAAGTAAATTTTTTAAAAAAGCAGGAGTTTAATTGCCATTTGGAATTAAGATAGTTTTGTACTGAGTGGACTCTAGAAAGAGGTGAATTTGGTATTAAAGGTCTTGGGAAGAAAAACATGTGAGGGAATGAAGTAAAAATGTTGGTCTTTCAGAATATCTTTGAACTTAAATGACTACCAGTTTAAAACAGGTAAAAATAGTTGCAGATGAACATATATAAACTGCATGGTAATCACAAATCAAAAACCTATAATGGATACACAAATACTAGAGAAAAAGAATCACAAACATAGGACTAAGAAAAAATTATCAAACTACAAGGTAAGAGAATAAAAGGAAAAGAATAGAGAAGAATAACATGAACTACCAAAAAACAATATCAATAAGTACATACCTATCAATAATCACCTTAAATATTAGTGGACTAAATGCAACTCCAGAAAGGATAGGGTGGATGAAGGGATTAAAAAAAGAAAATCAGTTCCATCTATATACTACCTACCGGAGATTCACTTCAGAGCTAAAGAAAAATGCAGACTGAAAGTGAGAAGATGGAAAAAGATATTTCACCCAAATGAAAATGAAAAGAAATCTGGGGTACCAATACTCAAATAAGAAATAGTAGATTTTAAAATAAATTCTTTAACAAAAGAAAAAACAGGGTATTATATAATGATAAACAGATCAATATATGAAGAGGATATAATGCCTGTTAATATACATGTACTTAACACTGACTTCCCTGGTGGATAAGAGGTAAAGATTCTAACTCTACCAACCAATATAGGAGACATAAATTCAAGTTCTGGATTGGAAAGATCCTTTGGAGAAGGAAATGGCTGGGAAATCCAATGGATAGAAGAGTCAGACACAACTTTGTGACAAATGACAAAAATATACCTAATATCAGTTCAGTTCAGTTCAGTACCTCAGCCGTGTCTGACTCTTTGCGACCCCATGAATCGCAGCACGCCAGGCCTCCCTGTCCATCACCAATTCCTGGAGTTTACTCAGACTCACGTCCATCAAGTCAGTGATGCCATCCAGCCATACCTAATATAGGGGTACATAAAAATATAAAACAAATGTTAACACACAAAAAGGGAAAAGTTGACGATAATAAAATAACAGTAGGAGGCTTTAACTTTTCACATCAACGGACAGGTGATAAAGGCTAAAAATAAATCAGCAAACATTAGTCTTAAACGACATATTAGATCACTTGAATTTAATAGATATATACAGGACATTATAAGCTTCCCTGGTGCTCAGTGCTAAAGAATCCACCTTCCAATGTAGAAGATGCAGGTTCAATTCCTGGATCAAGAAGATCCCTTGGAGAAGGAAATAGCATCCCACTCTAATATTCTTGTCTCAGAAATCCCATGGACAGAAAACCGAAGCAGGCTATATACTCCATGGCACTGCAAAAGATTCAGACACAACTTAGCAATTAAGCAACAACAACAATTGGACATTCTATCCAGAAACAGCAGAATATATGGAGATAATCCCTAGAAATATTGAATCAATATACTGTACACTGAAACTAACATAGTATTTAAATCAACTAACTATATGTCAAAAAGAATAATAAATCTTCAAAAAATTTTATAACTTAAAAAATATACAACTTCAATATGTGTATGGAACAACTAGAATCTTAAACATTGTTGATGGGAATGTGAAATGGTACAGCTGCTTCAGAAAACTGCTAAACTATTCAGCAATTACTTAGATATTGATCTATTCTATGGCTCAGCAATAAATTTCATTCCAAAGGAAATCATACATTCACTAAAGACTAGTACACAAGTTGCACACAGTGTTCTTAGCAGCATTGTTTATAATAGGCTAGTCTAGAAGCAACCAAAATGCCCATCATTAGTAAGCTGAAGAAGCAAATATTTATATAATTAAATGCTATTCAGTAATAGAAAATATTATATTAATACACTATGCAAAGTAAAGTATAATGGCCTCGCTAAGAAAAGCAAAACTGTTTACCTCTAGTCTTGCCCTTGTCAAACCTATTTCCTCTTTAGTCAGTATACTGAAGCCACAACGTCCTTCTATTAGTTACTTATAAGACTCAAAATTTAACAGATGAATGAGAATTGGGTATCATGGGACATGTTTTTGTATTAAGAATGCCATCACTCCTTCTTCTACCATCTCTAATCTTTCTGAAAGCCCATTCTATCTTCTTCAATATTTATATCATGAATGTTTTGAAAAACTAAGCAATTTTGCAGTAAATATCCGTGTACCTATCACCTGGGTTTCCCAGCTAGCTCAATGGGTGAAGAATCGGCCTGCAATGTAGGAGACAGAGGAGACACAATCTCTGGGTTTGGAAGATCCCATTGAGGATCTTGCCAAGATACAGTCCAGAGGGTCCCAAAGAGTCAGAAATAACTGAAGTGAGTGAACACACACACATCTATCACATAGATGCTATCATCATTAACAATTTATTATGCTTGGTTTATTACATACCTATCTGTTATTCATTCTTCTGTTCAATAGCTCACTTTTATTCTTTCAATTCCTCAAGGTGGCTTACTTTGAATTATCAAAGAAACAAAGACCTTACATGCTATCTCTAACAATTTATCATTCTTTTCTGATAACACTTGATTTAATTATCAAAATAATTTTGCTTCAAACTTGTCTTCTCTGCAAAACCAGGATTCTCAAAATAGACCTTGCACCAAAATCACCTGAGATCACTGTTAAAACACAGGTTACTGAGTCCCATCCTCCAAGTTTCTGATATAGAAAGTCTTAGTTGGGATTAAAATTTGGTATTTCTCAGAAATTCCCATGTGATGATGATGCTGGAGGTTCACAGATCACACTTTGGAAACAACCGAGGTTGACTGTAAGGACCATGTCTGCAGAAATCAGGTTTATTTATACTGCTGATTTCCATTGACTATGACAGGCACAGAGAGGATACTAAGGACATGGTATGGATTTGATTAGTGACTGAATAAATTTTTGCATATAAACTTTCAGGTATAATTTTATGACCCTATGCACTGTAGGCCATCAGGCTCCTCTGTCCACGGAATTCTCTAGACAAGAATACTGGAGGGTGTAGTCATTCCCTTCTCCAGGGGTTTTTCCAGGCTCAGGGATTGAACCTGGGTCTCTTGCATTGCAGGCAGGTTCTTTACCATCTGAGCCACCAAGAAATACACACACACACACATATGTATATTGTAGTTGTTCAGTTATATGTATATGTATATATGGCTAAAGTACTGGAGCTTCAGCTTCAGTATCAGTTCTTCCAATGAATATTCAGGATTGGTTTCCTTTAGGATTGACTGGTTTGATCTCCTTGCAGTCCAAGTGACTCTAAGAGTCTTCTCCAGGTTTCTGGGTCAAGATGGTGGAGGAGAAGGATGTATCTCACCTCCCCTAAGAAAACACCAAAACTGCAGATGGCTGTTAAGCAGCAATCAACAGGAGGACACTGAAACCCACCAAAAAAACTGATAGTCCATGTACAAAGATAAAGATAAAACTATAACAAGATGGTAGAAAGTGCATAATCATGATAAAATCAAATCCCATATCTTCTGGGTGGCTGACCCACAAACTGGAGTAAAATAATACTAAAGAATTCATCCCACTGTTGTGAGGGTTCTTCACATGACATCAGGCTTCCTAGCCCAGAGATCCAACAAAGGAACTAGGAATCTCCAGGGAATCTGATTTTGAAGCCCAGTGGGATTTGGTTACAGGGCTTCCACAGGACTGGGAGAAAGATGTCACTTTTTGAGGGCACAAACAAAATTTTGCATGCACCAAGGCCCAGGGGAAAGGAGCAATGACCCCAGAGGAGACTGAACCAGACCTACCTACTAGCGTCAGATGGACTCCTGTGTAAACATGAGTTAGCACTGGCTCACCGGGGGATGGGGGCCCTGGCTGCAGCAGTTCTGGAAGAGGTCTCTTGGCAAAAGTTCCCTTGGGGATCATCACCACAGCCTGTAGACCCCAGTGCTGGGTTGACTCAAACTAAACAACAAGGAGGAAGCATAACCTCAAGCATCAGCAGACAATTGGATTAAAGCTTTACTGAGCACAGCCTTACCCAGAAAAGCAAGACCAAGTTTTGCCCACCACCAGTTCCTCCCATCAGGAAGCTTACACAAGCTTCAGACTCCTTCATCAGAAAGCAGACAGAAGTAAGAAGAATCACAATCCCACAGCAGCTAGACCAAAAACTGCATTCAGTTCAGTTCAGTCACTCAGTCGTGTCCGACTCTTTGTGACCCCATGAATCGCAGCACACCAGGCCTCCCTGTCCATCACCAACTCCCGGAGTTCACTCAGACTCATGTCCATCGAGTCCATGATGCCATCCAGCCATCTCATCCTCTGTCGTCCCCTTCTCTTCCTGCCCCTAATCTCTCCCAGCATCAGAGTCTTTTCCAATGAGTCAACTCTTCGCATGAGGTGGCCAAAGTACTGGAGTTTCAGCTTTAGCATCATTCCTTTCAAAGAAATCCCAGGGCTGATATCCTTCAGAATGGACTGGTTGGGTCTCCTTGCAGTCCAAGGGACTCTCAAGAGTCTTCTCCAACACCACAGTTCAAAAGCATCAATTCTTCGGTGCTCAGCCTTCTTCACAGTCCAACTCTCACATCCATACATGACTACTGGAAACACCATAGCCTTGACTAGATGGACCTTAGTTGGCAAAGTAATGTCTCTGCATTTAAATATGAATGAAAAACCACTTTAGAGGAAGTTAAACATGATGAAAAACAGAGGGTAACGTCCCAGATGAAGGGAAAAGATAAAACCCCAGAGAAAAACTGAATGAAGTGGAGATATGCAATCTTCCAAGGGAAAAAAAAAAAAAAAAAGAATAATTATAGTGATGATGATACAGGATCTTGGGAAAGTAATGAAGAAGATGCCAGAAATGTTTACCAAAGCCCTACAAGAACTAAAGAACAGAGATAAATAATACACTAGAAGGAATCAACAGCAGAACAACTGAGGCAGAAGAACAGATAAATGACCTGGAGGACAGAGTGATGGCTTTAACTGCTACAAAACAAACTAGAGAAAAAAGAATTAAAAAAAAAAAAAAAAGAAGAAGAAGACAACCCAAGAGACATCTGGAACAACATTAAACGCACCAACATTCACATTACAGGGGTCATAGAAGAAGAAGAGACAGAAAAAGGACCTGAGAAAATATTTGAAGTGATAATAGCTCAGAATTCCCCTAACATGGGAAAGGAAATATCCGACCAAGTCCAAGAAGAACAAAGAGCCCCATGCGGGATAAAATGAAGGAAGAACACACTGAGATACATAGTAACCAAACTGACAAAAATTAAAGACAATGATAAAATATTAAAAACAGCAACAAAAAAATGACAAATAACATAGAAGTGAACTCAAATAAGGTTATTAGTTGTTTCCTCAACAAAACCTCTACAAGCCAGAAGGAATTGACATGGTATATTTAAAGTGATGAAAGAGAAGTACCTACAACCAAGACTACTCAGCCCAGCAAGATTCTAGTTCTGATTTGATGGAGGCATCAAAAGCTTTCCAGACACAAAAGTTAAGATAATTCGGCACTATCAAAATAGCTTTACAACAAATGCTAAAGGAAGTTCTCTAAGCAGAGAAGGGAAAGAGAGAGAGAGAAAAAGAAGGAAAAAAAAATTCTCTAAGAGGAGGAAGACTGTCTCTTATACACATCTATGGTAAAAGCTTTCCAGACACAAAAGTTAAGATAATTCGGCACTATCAAAATAGCTTTACAACAAATGCTAAAGGAAGTTCTCTAAGCAGAGAAGGGAAAGAGAGAGAGAGAAAAAGAAGGAAAAAAAAATTCTCTAAGAGGAGGAAGAGATCTACACAAATTAAACCTAAAAAAATTAAGAAAATGGTAATAGGATCATATATGTGGATAATTATTGCAGATGTAAATGGATTAAATGCATGAACCAAAAGACATAGACTGGTAGGCAGAAGAAAACATGTGCATGTATGCACTTCTGCTTACCAGATCACTCTACATAACACCCCAAATTGCATGTAATATTTTATATTGTTAGGGTAATTACTTTTCCATTATGGATTGTAATTAAAATGATCTTTAATTTTCTGTCTGTCTATTGATTGTGAAAACTAATAAATGTCTTCTACTATTGTGAAAAAAATGATAAGCATTAGGGTTGCAATGTATAACACAATAAATATAATTAACACTGCCATATATTTTATTTGAGAGTTTTTGAGAATGAATGGTAAGTGTTCTCAACAGAAGAATTTTTTTCTATTTCTTTAATTTTGTATCTACATGAGATGACAGATGTTCACTACACATATTGTGGTAATTATTTCATGATATATGTAAGTCAAATGATTATATTGTAACCTTAAATGCACATAGTGTTGTATGTCCACTGTATCTCAATAAACCTGGGAAAAAAAAATAGTCTTCTCCGGAACCACAGTTCAAAAGCATCAGTTCTTCATTACTCAGCCTTCTTTATGGTCCTACTCTTACATACATACATGACTATTAATAAATAAATAACTTCATCTATGTAGACCTTTAATGGCAACATGATATCTTTGCTTTTTATTTTTTCATTGCAAAATACTTGCTTTGCAATATTATGCTGGTTTCTACCATGCATCAACATGGATCATCCATAGGTATACAATGTCACCTTGAACCTCTTGAACTTCTCTCCCCCCTCACACCCCATCCTATCCTTCAAAGTTGTCACAGTGCATTGGGTTGAACTCTCTGTGTCACACACCAAATTCCCACTGTCTACCTATTTTGCATATGATAATGTATATATTTCTACCCTGTCTAGGTTTGTCATAGCTTTCCTTCCAACAAACAAGCATCATATATATACATATATATTTACTGTATTATAGAAGTTCCTCATACTCATTATCAACAAAGTAGACCCATCAATAGATAGATCCTATTTACTTAACATTCCCTTTTAATATCATTCTAAATTATATACTGTACATCAATTATACTTTTTCAAACTAGGTTTTGCTTTTCACAGATCTTCCTTAACATCAGGAAAAAAAATTTGTAACTGACAGATGAGGTATACTCTCATTTTCTTTTCTCAGGATCCCAGGTTGTAAAATTAGCATGTTGTTCTCACTTAAGTGAGGTAGGAAATATAACTTCAAGAGCACTTTGTTAAAGTAATTAACCTCCAATTAAAATAAATTTATATTTAAAAAAACAAAAGGAAGGAGAAAAAAAAAGCCTATACATACTTTGACCAATTGCAAATAAAATAATGTTTATGTGGGTTTGCTGCATAGGTGGGCAGTGGGTAGTTGAGGTTACCATATGTGCTGTGAGTTGTCACTGTGCATTATCCAACATATGGAAACACCTAGTTTTAAATGACAGAAGGGATCTGTTACAATAGAAACTGTCTGACCCAAGGTTTGAGTTCTTCGGATAAAAAATACAAAAAATATGGCCTTGAATTTAGCGTGACTTATTTAAAAATAGACTATTTTCTAAGAACAATTTATGATTCACAGCAAAATTAAGAAGGCACAGAGATTTTCTCATGTTATCTCAGCCCCTATATATGCAGAGCCTCTACCGTGATCAATAATTAATACATTTGTTACAATTAATAAACCCAAAATTTACAGCTCACATTAGAATCCAGTCTTGCTGTTAATACATTCTATGCTGTGTTGTGCTTAGTCACTCAGTTATGTCCAATGCTTGCGACCCCATAGCCTGTAGCCTGTCAGGCTCCTCTGTTCATGGGATTCTAGAGGCAAGAATACTGGAGTGGGTTGCCATTTCCTTTTCCAGGGGATCCTCTAAATCCAGGAATCAAACCCAAGTCTCCTGCATTGCAACAAATTCTTTAACAACTGAACTACAAGGGAAGATTTGTCCAAATGTATAATAACATGTATCCATCATTATAGTATCACATAGAGTATTTTCACTGCCCTAAAAGTCCTCTCTACCCCACCAATTCATACTTTCCCCCAACCCATTTTAATCACTGATTATTTTGTTATATTGATATATGTTCCTTGCTAGAATGTTGTACATATTTGGAATCACATATTTATAGCTTTTTCAGATTGGCTTCTTTCATTTACCAATATATTTTATGTGCCCCTTATCTTAATAGCTCATTCCTTTAGAGCACTGAATAATAGTCCTTCTCTGGATGTACCACAATTTATTTAACCAGTCACACACTGAATATCATTTTGATTGCTTCCATATTTGTACAAGTTTCAAAAAAGTTTCTGTAAGCATATGTATACAGATTTTTGTATACACATAAGTCTTTCACTAAGTTGGATAAATACCATGGGATACAATTGTTAAATTGTATGTTTAACTTTCCAAGAAACAGTCAAAATGATTACCAAAGTGGCAGTACCATATTGTATTTCCACGAGCAATGAATGAGAGTTTTTATATCTCCATATCCTCATCAGCAATTGGAGTTGTGAAGGTTCAAATTTTACACATTCTAATGCCATGAAATTTAAAGACGCTTACTCCTTGAAAGAAAAGTTATGACCAACCTAGACAGCATATTGAAAAGCAGACACATTACTTTGCCAACAAAGGTCTGTCTAATCAAGGCTATGGTTTTACCAGTGGTCATGTATGGAAGTGAGTGTTGGACTGTGAAGAAAACTGAGTGCCAAAGAATTGATGCTTTTGAACTATGGTGTTGGAGAAGACTCTTGAGAGTCCCTTGGACTGCAAGGAGATCCAACCAGTCCATTTTGAAAGTGATCAGCCCTAGGATTTTTTTGAAAGGAATGATGCTAAAGCTGACACTCCAGTATTTTGGCCACCTCATGCAAAGACTTGACTCATTGGAAAAGACTCTGATGCTGGGAGGGATTGGGGGCAGGAGGAGAAGGGAACAACAGAGGATGAGATGGCTGGATGGTATCAGCGAATCAATGGACATGAGTCTGAGTGAACCTGGGAGTTGGTGATGGACAGGGAGGCCTGGCGTGCTGCGATTCATGGGTTCACAAAGTGTCGGACATGACTGAGTGACTGAACTGAACTGAACTGAATAGGTATCTTAAATTCTGACCTAAATTGGAGAAAGTAAGGGAAACCACTAGGCCATCAAGTATGATCTAAATCAAATTCCTTACAATTATACAGTGGAAGAGACAAGTAAATTCAAGGGATTTTATCTGACAGGGTGCCTAAAGAGGTTTGTGACATTGTACAGGATGGAGGTGAGTCACATTGTACAGGAAGCAGTGATCAAAATCATCCTCAAGAAAAAGAAGTGCAAAAAGGAAAATGGTTGTCTGAGAGTCCATACAAATTGCTGAGAAAAGAAGAGAAGTGAAAGGCAAAAGAGAAAAGGAAAGCTATATCGATCTGAAAGCTGAGTTCTAAAGAATAGCAAGGAGAGATAAGAAAGTCTTCCTAACTTATCAGTGCAAGGAAATAGAGGAAAACAATAGAACACAGGAAAGACTAGAGATCTCTTCGAGACTTCCCTGGTGGCTCAGATGGTAAAGCGTCTGTCTATAATGTGGGAGATCCCTGGGTCGGGAAGAGCCCCTGGAGAAGGAAATGGCAATCAACTCCAGTACTATTGCCTGAAAAATCCCATGGACAGAGGATCTTGGTAGGCTACAGTCCATGGGGTCACAAAGAGTTGGACTCGACTGAAGAGATCTCTTCAAGAAAGTTACAGATACGAAGGAAACATTTCATGTAAAGATGGGCTCAATAAAGAACAAAAACGGTATGGACCCAACAGAACAGAAGATATTAAGAAGAGGTAATAAGAAAACACAGAAGCACTATACAAAAAGATGTTAATGACCCACATAGCCACGATGGTGTAATCACACACCTAGGGGCAGACATCCTGGATTGTGAAGCCAATGGACCTTCAGTTTAGTTCAGTAGCTCAGTCGTATCCTACTCTTTGCGACCCCAAGAATCACAGCACTCCAGGCCTCCCTGTCCATCACCGACTCCCAGAGTTCACTCAGACTCACAGCCATTGAGTCAGTGATGTCATCCAGCCATCTCATCCTCTATCATCTCCTTCTCCTCCTGCCCCCAATCGCTCTCTGCTTAAAGAATCTTTTCCAATGAATCAACTCTCTGCATGAGGTGGCCAAAGTACTAGAGTTTCACCTTTAGCATCATTCCTTCCAGGACTGATCTCCTTCAGAATGGACTGGTTGGATCTCCTTGCAGTCCAAGGGACTCTCAAGAGTCTTCTCCAACACCACAGTTCAAAAGCATCAATTCTTCAGCGTTCAGCTTTCCTCACAGTCCAACTCTTACATCCATATGTGACTACTGGAAAAACCATAGCCTTGATTAGATAGACCTTTGTTGGCAAAGTAATGTCTGTGCTTTTCAGTATGCTATCTAGGTTGGTCATAACTTTCCTTCCAAGGAGTAAGCGTCTTTTAATTTCATGACTGCAATCACCATCTGAAGTGATTTTAGAGCACAGAAAAAATATATATATATATATCATCCACTGTTTCCACTGTTTCCCCATCTATTTGCCATCAAGTGATGGGATGGGATGACATGCTCTTAGTTTTCTGAATATTAAGCTTTAAGACAACTTTTCACTCTCCAATTTCATTTTCATCAAGAGGTTTTTTAGTTCCTCTTCACTTTCTGCCATAAGGGTGGTGTCATCTGCATATCTAAGGTTATTGATATTTCTCCCAGCAATCTTGATTCCAGCTTGTGCTTCTTCCAGTCCAGCGTTTCTCATGATGTACTCTGCATATAAATTAAGTAAGCAGGGTGACAATATACACCTTTGACATAATCTTTTTCCTATTTGAAACCAGTCTGTTGTTCCATGTCCAGTTCTAACTGTTGCTTCCTGACCTGCATATAGATTTCTCAAGAGGCAGGCCAGGTGGTCTGGTATTCCCATCTCTTTCAGAATTTTCCACAGTTTACTGTGATCCACACAGTCAAAGGCTTTGGCATAGTCAATAAAGCAGAAATAGATGTTTTTCTGGAACTCTCTTGCTTTTTCCATGATCCAGCGGATGTTGGCAATTTGATCTCTGGTTCCTCTGCCTTTTCTAAAACCAGCTTGAACATCTGGAAGTTCACGGTTCACGTATTGCTGAAGCCTGGCTTGGAGAATTTTGAGCATTACTCTACCAGCATGTGAGATGAGTGCAATTGTGCGGTAGTTTGAGCATTCTTTGGCATTGCCTTTCTTTGGAATTGGAATGAAAACTGACCTTTTCCAGTCCTGTGGCCACTGCTGAGTTTTCCAAATTTGCTGGCATATTGAGTGGAGCACTTTCACAGCATCATCTTTCAGGATTTGAAATAGCTCAACTGGAATGCCTTCACCTCCACTAGCTTTGTTTGTAGGGATGCTTTCTAAGGCCCACTTGACTTCACATTCCAGGATGTCTGCCTCTAGGTGAGTAATCACAACATTGTGATTATCTTGGTCATGAAGATCTTTTTTTGTACAGCTCTTCTATGTATTCTTGCCACCTCTTCTTAATATCTTCTGCTTCTGTTAGGTCCATACCATTTCTGTCCTTTATCAAGCCCATCTTTGCATGAAGTGTTCCCTTGGTATCTCTAATTTTCTTGAAGAGATCTCTAGTCTTTCCCATTCTGTTGTTTTCCTCTATTTCTTTACATTGATCACTGAGGAAGGCTTTCTTATCTTTTTTTTTGCTATTCTTTGAGCTCTGCATTCAGATGCTTATATCTTTCCTTAGAAAGCATCAATGCAAACAAAGCTATTGAAGTTGATGGAATTACAGCTGTGCTATTCCAAATCTTAAAAAGTGTTGCTGTGAAAATGCTGCACTCAATATGCCAGCAAATTTGGAAAACTCAGCAGTGGCCACAGGACTGGAAAATGTCCGTTTTCATTCCAATCTCAAAGAAGGACAATGCCAAAGAATGTTCATACTACTGAGCAATTGCAGTCTTCTCACACACTAGCCAGGTGATTCTCCAACACCATTTTCAACAGTATGGGAAGTGAGAACTTCCAGATGTTCAACTTCAATTTAGAAAAGGCAGAGGGACCAGAGCTCAAACTGCCAACACCCTTTGGATCATAGAAAAATCAAGAGAATTTCAGAAAAAAATATATCTCTACTTCATTGAATATGCTAAACCCTTTGACAGTGTGGATCACAACAAACTCTAGAAAATTCTGAAAGAGATGTGAATACCAGAACACCTTACCTGCCTACTGAGAAGCCTCAATGCAGGTCAAGAAGCAGCAATTAGAACTTGACATGGAACAACAGATTGGTTCAAATTGAGATATGAGAACATCAAGGGTGTATATTGTCTCCCTGCTTGTTTAATTTCTATGCAGAATACATCATGTGAAATGCCTAGCTGGATGAAGCACAAGTTGGAATCAAGTTTGCTGAGAAGAATATCAGTAACTTCAGATATGCACATGACACAACCATAATTGCAGAAAGCAAAGCAAAAATAAAAAGCTTAACCAAGGTGAAAGAGGAGAGTGAAAAACTGGCTTAAAACTCAATATTCAAATATTAAGACTATGACAGCCAGTCCCATCACTTTATGGCAAATAGATGGAAAAAAAAAAATGGAAACAATGAGAGACTTGGGCTCCAAAATCACTGCAGATTGTAACTGCAGCCATGAAATTAAAAGACACTTGCTCCTTTGAAGAAAAGCTGCAATAAACCCAGACATATTAAAAAGCAGAGAAAATACTTTGCTGACAAATATCCATATAGTCAAAGATATGGTTTTTCGACTAGTCATGAGGGTTGGACCATAAGGAAGGCTGAAAGCCAAAGAACTGATGCTTTTGAGGTGTGGTGTTGGAAAAGACTCTTGAGAGTCACTTGGACTGCCAGGAGATCAAATCAGTCAATTCTAATGGACGTCAATCTTGAGTATTCACTAGAAGAACTGATGCTGAGTTCTAATACACTGGCCATCTTATGCAAACAGACAACTCATTAAAAGAGACCCTGGTGCTGGACAAGATTGATGGAAGAAGAAGAGGGTGGCAGAGGATGAGATGGTTGGATGGCATCACTGCCTTAACAGACATGAGTTTGAACAAGCTCTGGAAGATTGTGAAAGACCGGGAAGCCTAGCATGCTGCAGTCCATAGGTTTGCAATGAAGGGACATGACTGAGGGGCCGAATAACAATAGGTATCTAGTTTTCCATTGTTGTTTTAATTTGTAAGTCTTTGCTGATATATGATATGGGTCATATTTTCATATGCTTATTTACAATCTTCCTATCATCTTTGATGAGATGTCTGCTAAGGATTTTGGCCTAGTTTTTAATTAGATTTTTTGTCATCTTGTTGTTGAGTTTTAAGTAGTCTTTGTATACTTTGGGAAAATTCTTCATCAGGTATATCTTTTAATAATATTTTCTCCCAGTCTGTGGCTTGTCTGCTTATTCTCTTAACAATATCTTCTCAGTGAACCTTTTTTTTTCTTTAATTTTAATTATTATTATTTTTTTTTGTATGTGAAATACTATGCAAAAGGAACTACTGTAAATAGGTTGTTAGTAATGTGATGGTAAGGTATAGGGGGAGGTATATCATTCTGTAGTCCTATAAATGCCCCCAGACTGTGAACTTCATGAGTTTTTCTCAGTACCCCCTTCTTTGTGTGTGTATGTTAGTCACTCATTCATGTCTGACTCTTTGTGGCCCCATGGGCTATAACCTGCCAGGCTTCTCTGTCCATGGGATTCTCCAGTCAAGAATGCTGGAGTAGCTTGCCATCCTCTCCTCCA
Source organism: Kobus ellipsiprymnus (assembly GCA_006410655.1). Lineage (NCBI taxonomy): Eukaryota > Metazoa > Chordata > Mammalia > Artiodactyla > Bovidae > Kobus > Kobus ellipsiprymnus. The sequence goes on along the minus strand of SJYR01002859.1, from coordinate 126,661 downwards.
GGGGATCTTCTCAACCAAGGGATCGAACCCAGGTCTCCTGCATTTCAGGCAGATTCTTTACCTTCTGAGCTACCAGGAAATCCATTCTTTTGGAAAAACAGAAAGCCTAGAGTGGGCTAAGATTATATTATTTCTCTTTGTTCCTGTGAAAGGCCAGAGCCTGATGATATTTCTATTTCTCTTCCCCCACGCCAGTTAGGCTGTGATAAAAATCCACTGGGTTAGGCTCTCAGTTCAGTTCAGTTCAGTTCAGTTGATCAGTCATGTCTGACTCTTTGTGACCCCATGAACCGCAGCAAACCAGGCCTCCCTGTCCAACACCACCTCCCGGAGTCCACCCGAACCCATGTCCATCCAGTAGATGATGCCATCCAATCATTTCATCCTCTGTTGTCCCCTTCTCCTCCTGCCCTCAATCTTTCTCAGCATCAGGGTTTTTTCAAATGAGTCAGCTCTTCCCATCAGGTAGCCAAATTATTGGAGTCTTGGTTTCAACAACAGTCCTTCCAATGCACACCCAGGACTGATCTCCTTTAGGATGGACTGGGTGGATCTCCTTGTAGTCCAAGGGACTCTCAAGAGTCTTCTCCAACACCACAGTTCAAAAGATCAATTCTTCTGCATTCAGCTTTCTTTAAAGTCCAACTCTAACATCGATATATGACCACTGGAGAAACCATAGCCTTGACTAGATGGACCTTTGTTGGCAAAGTAATGTCTCTGCTTTTTAATATGCTGTCTAGGTCGGTCATAACTTTCCTTCCAAGGAGTAAGCATCTGTACTAGTTTCTCCTTGAGGGCAGGGTTTGTTAGGAAGACCTGGATGATCTGGCATATTTCAAGATGGTGAAATATCTTACTATGTATTTCAAGATGGTAAAATATTTTACCTCTTTCTACTAAAAGTTGGAGCGAATTTTTCATTTGATGTACACTATGAAGACCTAATGGAGTCTCTATCATTTTCAGATCATAAAAATATTTCCAAATTGATTTTTTACTTTGCATTGTAATTAGGAAACAAAATCACTATAAGCATCATCGTACCTGATATTGGGAAATGCTCTCTTCATTTGAAAGCAATCATAAGCCTATTTTCTATATTCTTTATTCAACATAGGATTGTGGTTGATCAGTCACAAAATCATGTCCAACTCTGTGACCCCATGAACTGCAGTACAAAAGGCTTTCCTGTCCTAAACTATTTCCCAGAGCTCACTCAAACTGATGCCTATTGAGTCAGTGATGCTATAAAACCATCTCATCCTCTGCTTCCCCTTTCTCTTCTTGCCCTCAAGCTTTCCTTCGATCAGGGTCTTTTAAAATGTGTCGACTTGTCGCATGAGGTGGCCAAAGTATTGGAACTTCAGCTTAAGCATTCACTGAATGTTCAGAGTTGATTCCTTTAGGCCTGACTAGTTTAATCTCTTCACTCTCCAAAGACTATTAGGAGTCTTCTCCAGTACCACAATTTTCAAGTGTCAATTCTTTGGAGCTCACCCTTCTTTATGGTTCAACTCTCATATCCATACATGATTACTGGGGGGGGAAAAAAAAATTGTTTTGACTCTATGGACTTTTGTTGGTAAAGTGATATCTATGCTTTTTAACATGCTGTCTAGGGCTTCCCTGGTGGCTCAGATAAAGAAGAATCTGCCTGCAATGCTGTAGATCCTAGTTCAATCTCAGGGTTGGGAAGATCCCCTAGAAAAGAGAACAGCAACTCACTCCATTATTCTTGCCTGGGAAATCCCATGTACAGAGTAGCCTAGTAGGCTGCACTCCACGGAGTTACAACAGTTTGACAAGACTGAGAAACTAACACTTTCACTTTATAGGTTTGTCATGTTTTTTTCTTCCAAGAAACAAACATCTTTTAATTATGTGGCTGCAGTCACCATCCTCAGTGATTTTGGAGCCCAAGAAAATAAAATCTGCTACAATTTCCACTTTTTCCTCACCTATTCATCATGAACTGATGGGACTGGTTGTCATGTAGCTTTCTGAATGTTGAATTTTAAGCCAGCTTTTTTGCTCTCCTCTTTCACCTTTATCAAGAGGCTCTTTAATTCCTCTTCACTTTCTGCCATTAGTGTGATAACATCTGCATATCTGATGTTGTTGATATTTTTCCTGGAAAAATTAATTACAACTGGTGAGTCATCTAGCCTGGTATTTCACGTGATGTAGTCTGCATATAAGTTAAACAAGGTGACAAAGTATTGTGCCCCATGTCTGGTTCTAACTTTTGCTTCTTGTCCTGTGTACAGCTTTCTCAGGAGACAGGTAAAGTGGTCTGATATTCCCTTCTCTTTAAAATTTTTCCAGTTTGCTGTAATCTACACAGTCAAAGACTTTAGCATAGTCAGTGAAGCAGAGTTAGCTGCTGGAACTTTCTTGCTTTTCTTATGATCCAGTGGATGTCGACAATTTGATCTCTGATTCCTCTGCCTTTTCTAAATCCAGCTTTGACACCTGAAAGTTCATAGTTCACATACTCTTGAGGCCTAGCTTGAAGGATTTTAAGCATTACCTTGTTAGCATGTGAAATGAGCACAATTGTACAGTACTTTGAACATTCTTTAGCACTGCCTTTCTTTGGGATTGGAATGAAAATGAAACTTATGCAGTACTGTGGTCACTGTTGTGTTTTCTAAATTTGTTGGCATATTGAGTGCAACACTTTAACAGCATCATCTTTTAAGATTCGAAATAACTCAACTGAAATTTCATTACCTCCACTAGCTTTGTTTGTAGTAAGGCTTCCTAAGATCTGCTTGACTTTACAGTCCAGGATGTCTGACTCTAGGTGAGTGACCATATCATTGTGATTATCTGGGTTATTAAGCCCTTTTTCATATAGTTCTTCTATGCATTCTTGCCACTTCTTCAAAATCAAGGGAAGAGATTTTTTCACAGGAGTATTTATTTAATAGCATAATATGCAATAGGATATCAAGGAAAAGATAAGCTAATAAGCTCAATAATTATAGGCTTTTAATAACCTATTAAAATGAATTTTAATTAATTCATTGGAATAAAGGCTAGAATTAAGTGGTTTAAAGAAGCAATAAAAGAGAACTGTATATAAACAGTTGATTGAAAAAAAAATCATAATTTAAAACTTGAGAATTATATTTTACTTGATGGATATTCTGAGGACTTCCTCCCAAGTCACTGAGATAAGATATACACCAAAGTATAAGATTTTGTAACAAAAACAAAGTAGTAGTAGGAACATCAGTTTTACTGGTAAACCACATATTTCAAGCTAATGATTTTAGCACTTTTCCGCATATGGGATGATGCAA
>SJYR01002859.1:82602-123200 GCA_006410655.1 Kobus ellipsiprymnus | reverse complement strand
ATGCAATACTCTGGGTTCACTGAAATCATTCTTTTGGTATGCACTTTATTGTATTTAGGCTTAATAAACAAGACCTTACTAATCCCATGCAAGAAAACAACTTAACATGTTACAATTTTATGCTAAATGTAAATAATATAAAAATCTTTGGGATAAAACTGTTTAAGGTAATCTTATTCTAAAGTTATATACTTAAAATGATCATTCCAGAGGTTTGTTAACTTAAGATTCTAAAGCCGTCCCAAATTAAGCTAAGTGATATAAGTATCTTTATTTAGAATATACTGAGACATCAATTACTAAATAAAAATGTTAAAAGTATTTGAGAATATTAATTAAAATGTTTGGTATCACCTAAGATATTCTCTATAAGGAAATCAATGTTTTTTTTTAGAAATTATCACTGATGTTTAAGCTCACCAATTTATAAGATGCCATATAAAGACAGTTCATAATTGGTTACTTCTTAGTTTTACTAAAATTAACGTTTTAAGAATTGAAGATTCTAATTTAAACATGTAACACCTATCAAGGCAACAGCCACAGCAGCCACTTCCAATTCTGTACTCTGCAAGGTTTCAAGGTGTAGAAAAGCAGGATACTGGTCATAGATAGTTAAAGTACTATCCTTAATTTTGATGACTCTTAACTTCCTGATATTCAAGCTGGTTTTAGAAAAGACAGAGGAACAAAAGATCAAATTACCAACATCTGCTGGATCATGGAAAAAGCAAGAGAGTTCCAGAAAAACATCTATTTCTGCTTTATTGATTATGCCAAAGCCTTTGACTTTATGAATCGCAATAAACTATGGAAGATTCTGAGAGAGATAGGAATACCAGACCACCTGGCCTGCCTTTTGAGAACTTTGTATGCAGGTCAGGAAGCAACAGTTAGAACTGGACATGGAACAACAGACTGGTTCCAGGTAGGAAAAGAAGTATGTCAAGGCTCTATATTTATATTGTCACCCTGCTTATTTAACTTCTATGCAGAGTACATCATGAGAAATGCTGGACTGGAAGAAACACAAGCTGGAATCAAGATTGCTGGGAGAAATATCAACAACCCCAGATATGCAGATGACACCATCGTTATGGCAGAAAGTGAAGAGGGACTAAAAAGCTTCTTGATGAAAGTGAAAGAAGAGAGTGAAAAAGTTAGCTTAAAGCTCAACATTCAGTAAACGAAGATCATAGCATCTGATCCCATCACTTCATGGCAAATAGATGGGGAAACAGTGTCAGACTTTTTTTTTTTTTTTTTTTGGCTCCAAAATCACTGCAGATGGTGATTGCAGCCATGAAATTAAAAGACGCTTACTCCTTGGAAGATAAGTTATGACTAACCTAGATAGCATACTCTAAAGCAGAGACATTACTTTGCCGACTAAAGTCCATCTAGTCAAGGCTATGGTTTTTCCAGTAGTCATGTATGGATGTGAGAGTTGGACTGTGAAGAAGGCTGAGCGCCGAAGAATTGATGCTTTTGAACTGTGGTGTGGAGAAGACTCTTGAGAGTCCCTTGGACTGCAAGGAGACCCAACTAGTCCATTCTGAAGGAGATCAGCCCTGGGATTTCTTTGGAAGGAATAATGTTAAAGCTGAAATTCCAGTACTTTGGCCAACTCATGCGAAGAGTTGACTCATTGGAAAAGACTATGATGCTGGGAGGGATTGGGGGTAGGAAGAGAAGGGGACGACAGAGGATGAGATGGCTGGCTGGCATCCCCTGACTCGATGGACATGAGTCTGAGTGAACTCCAGGAGATGTTGATGGACAGGGAGGCCTGGCATGCTGTGATTCATGGGGTCACGACTGAGTGACTGAACTGAACTGAACTAAATTGCATCTATATTAATTTAGATCAACAAATTTAAACATTAATATCAGGTATTAGTTAATACTATTTCCAAGTTTATGTGAACCCGAAAGTTATCTTGACCAATTTTTTTAAATATAGAAACTTTCTGTTCAAAGCAAGATGGAGGAAGAGAAGGACATGAACGCATTTCTTCTGAGAACACCAAAATCGCAACTAGCTGCTAACAACCATCAACAGGAGAATGTTGGAACCCACCAAAAAAAGATACACCATGTCCAAGGACAAAAGAGAAGCTGCGGGGCACAATAGCATTTTAAAACAAATGTCATGCACACTAGAGACAGTTGGAGGGCATGAACAAAACCTTGTGTGCACCAGTACCCAAGGAAGGAGCAGTGACCTCAGAGACAGAGACAGACATGCCTGTGAATGTGTGCAGGTCTCCTGCAGAGGCTGGGTCAGCAGAGGCCTGCCATGGGGGCACGCTCTGGTAGTGACAGTTCTGGGAGGTTTGGCAGAAGTCCTCTTGGAGGAGGTTGCCATTAGCCTCACTATAGACCCACCAGGAAGGCGATCCATAAACTGGAGAACAATTATACCAAAGAAATTTTCTTACTGTTGCAAAAGTTCTACCCTAAACAACCTGGGGTTTGGGCAAAGGGACGGAGAATCCTCAGGGAATCTGACTTTGAAGATCAGCAGAATTTGATTACAAAACTTCCACAGGACTAGAGAAGCACAAAAATCTTGTGCTTACCAAGACCTAGGAGCAAGGAGCAGTGACCCCACAAAAGACTGAGCCAGACTTCCTTGTGAGTGTTTGGGAGTCTCTGGTGGAGTCATGGATTGATAGTGGCCTGCAACAAGGTCAGGAGCACTGACAGCAGCAGTCCTAGAAAGTGCAGCATGCTGGCACAAGTCCATTAGGAGGAGGTCCCCATTACACCTACCACAGGTCAAACTACAGGAAGGGAACACAAGTGCACCTATTAGCAGAAAACTCAAAGATTTACTGAGAATGGCCTTGCCCACCAGAGCAAGACAGTTTTCCCCACAGTCAGCCTTTCCTATCAGGAATATTCCACAAGACTCTTATCCTCTTCCATCATAAGGCAGATAGAATGAAAACTACAGTCACAGGAAACTAACCAAAATGATCACATAGATCAGAATTTTGTGCAACTAAATGAAGCTATGAGCCACGCTGTGTAGGGCAATCTAAGATGGATGGGTACCGTTGGAGAGTTCTGACAAAACGTGTCCACTGAAGAAAGGAATGGCAAACTACTTCACCATTCTTGCCTTGAGAACCCCATGAACAGTATGAAAAAGCAAAAAGATATGACACTGAAAGATAAAACCCCCAGGTCTATAGGTGTCCAATATGCTACTGGAGAAGAGTAAAGAAATAACTTCACAAAGAATGAAGAGGCTGAGTCAAAAAAAAGAAATGATGGCTGGCGGTGAAAGTTAAGTCTGAAGATGTAAAGAACAACATGTACTGGAACCTGGAATGTTAGGTCCATGAATCAAGATAACTTGAAAGTTGTTAAACAGGAGATGGCAAGAGTGAACATTGACATTTTAGGAGTCAGTGAATTTAAATGGAAAGGAATGGACAAATTTAATTCAGATGAAAATTATATCTACTGCTGTGGGCAAGAATACCTTAAGGGGACTGGAGCAGCCCTCAGAGTCAAAAAAAAAAAGAATCCAAATGCCCTACTTGACTGCAATCTCACAAATGACAGAATGATCTCAAACTATTGAGTATCACAGTAATCCAAGTCTATGTCCCAACCATGAATGCTGAAAAAGCTGAAATTGAGCAGTTCTATGAAGATAAGATCTATAAGATCTTATAGAACGAAGACCAAAAAAAAAAAAAAAAGAGTTATTTCATCATTGGGGACTGGAATGCAAAAGCAGGAAGTCAAGGGATACCTGGAGTAACAGACATGTTTGACTTTGGAGTAAAAAATGAACAGCTGAAGATGTAAAAGCTCTACAGTTAGCAAAAACAAGACTAGAAGTTGACTGTGGTTGCAATCATGAATTCCTTTTTGCAAAATTCAGACTTAAAGAAAGTAGAGAAAACCATTAGGCCATTCAAGTATGACCTAATGACCCCTTATAATTATACAGTGGAAAGAGCAAATAGAGTTAAAGGATTAGATGTGATAGAGTGCCTGGAGGTCTATGGGTGGAGGTTCATAACACGGTACAGGAAGCAGTGATCAAAACCATCCCCAAGAGAAAGAAATGCAAAAAGGCAAAATAGCCTTTGTCTGAGGAGGCCTTACAAATTGCTGAAAAAGAAGAAAAGCTAAATGTAAAGAAGTAAAGGAAGGATATATCCATTTGAATGATGAGTTCCAAAGAATAGCAAGGAGAGAGAAGAAAGCCTTCTTAAGTGATCAATGCAAAGAAATAAAGGAAAGCAATAGAATGGGAAAGACTAGAGATCTCCTCAAGAAAATTAGAGATACCAAGGGAATATGTCATGTAAAGACTGGCACAATAAAGAAGAGAAATATTATGGACCTAATACAAGCAGAAGATATTAAGAATGTGTAGCAACAATACACAGAAGAACTGCACAAAAATGGTCTTAATGCCTTGAATAACCACAATGGTGTGGCCACTTATCTAGAGCCAGACATCCTAGAGTGGGGTGTCAATTGGGCCTTGGGAAGCATTACTAAGAGCAAAGCAGGTGGAGGTGATGGAATTCTGGTTAAGTTACTTCAAATCCTAAAAGATGATGCTGTTAAAGTGATGCACTCAATATGCTAGCCAAGTCGGAAAACTCAGAAGTTGCCCAAAGATGGGTAAAGGTCAGTTTTCTTCCCAATACCAAAGAACAATGCCAAAGAATGTTCAAAGTATCGCACAGTTTCACTCATTTCACATTCTACCAAGTTAATGCTCAAAATCTTTCCAACTAGACTTCAAAAACTTGTGAGCCAAGTAATTCCAGATGTACAAGCTGGATTTAGAAAAGTCAGTGGAACCAGAATTAAGCTGCCAACGTCTGCTAGATCATAGAAAAAGTAAGCAATTCCAGGAAAACAGTTACTACTGCTTTACTGACTATGCTAAAGCCTTTGACTGGGTGGATCATAATAAACTGGAAAATTCTTAAGACATGGGAATGCCAGATCATCTTATCTGCCTCGTAAAAAACCTCAATACAGGTCAAGAAACAATAGTTAGAACCAGACATGAACAACGGACTGGTTCCAAACTGGGAAAGGAGTATGTCAGTGTTGTATTTTGTCACTCTGCTTGTTTAACTTATATGCAGAGTACATTATGTGAAATGCCTGGCTGGATAAAGCTCAAGCTGGAATAAAGTTTGCCAGGAGAAACATCAATTACCTCAATATGCAAGTGATAGCACTCTAACAACAGATAGTGAAAAGGAACTAAAGAGCCTCTTGATAAAGGTGAAAGAGGAAAATGAAAAAGTTAGCTTAAAACTCAACATTCAAAAAACTAAAAGCATGCCATCTGGTAATATTGGTCCCATCACTTCGTGGCAAATAAATTGGGATAAAATGGAAAGATTGATAGATTTTATTTTCTTTTGCTCCAAAATCAATGCAGATGGTGACTGCAGCCATGGACTTAAAAGACACTTGCTCCTTGGTAGAAAAGCTATGACCAACCTAGACAGAGTATTAAAAAACAGCGATGTTACTGTGTCCAAAAGGTCTGTCTAGTCAAAGCTATGGTTTTTCCAGTACTCATTTATGGATGTGAGATTTGGACCATAAAGAAGACTGAGTGCTGAAGAATTGATGCTTTCCAAATGTGGTGCTGGAAGACTCTTAAGATTCTCTTGGACTGCAAGATCACATCTGTCAGTCTTAAAGGAATATTCATTGAAAGACTGATCCTGAAGCTGCAGCTCCTATATTTTGGCCACCAATGCAAAGAGTTGACTCATTGCAACAGTACTTCATGCTGGGAAAGATGAAGGCATGGCAAGAAGGGGGCTACAGAGGTTAAGATGGTTAGATGACATCATCCATTCAATGCACATGAGTTAGAACAACTCCAGGAAATAGTGAAGGACAGGGAAGCTTGTCATGATGCAGTCCATAGGGTCTCAAAGACATTACTGATAGACTAAACAAGAAGGCAATTTTTATTTAAATTAAATACAGTTCTTTATACATTCCATTTTAATAATATCCCTTAAAAGTAGAAATATCACATACGTACCATGTGCAGAATGTTAGTGTTAGTACACAGACATAAATGAACTAGATCTTACGGCTTTACTAAGAACTTAGGTATGAACCAGGCATTACAGTATTGATATAAAACTGGCTAGTTTTCAAGCAGCTGTAATACTTTAAAATTTCTTGGTCAGATTGATAGTGATAGCATACAGTGAATGGTGTTGCCCAATTAGTGGTCTCTGAGAAAATCTAATTCTAGGACCAAAAACAGTCTCAGTCACGCAGAGATTTGTGTAGATTTTATTAAAGTGAAACTGACAGAAAAAACTGACATAGACATCAGAAGAGGGTAAGAGAGTACTGGCCTCACTAGTTTAAGTAGCACTTTATATAGTTTTCAACTGGCTGCTGAGAATAGAGAAAAAGAATACCTCAAAGCTGTTAAGAGTTCCACTAGACCCTTTCTGAAGGCATGCATCCTGAGATAATTTAAGTACAAGATTAGCCAGAAGGAATGTGTTCTGGGCGTGTTTCTGGGCAAGATATATTGTTGAGATACAGGTTCCCAGGAAAGATTTCTTACAATTATAATTATTAATGTAGAGTATAAGAAAATCACTTCCATGATTAAGACGTTAACTCCAGATCTATCAAAAGGCTAGTTCTTGGGCTAGATACATCCCTGCACAAGGCTTAAGGAAAACATGAGTGAGAATGTTCACCTTCTCCTTAAAGGGCACCAAGCTTCTTTCAAGATGATTATGGCTTACTATCTGTAACAGGGAAGCCTGGCGTGCAGTAGTCCATGGGGTCACAAAGAGTGGAACATGATTTAGTGACTGAAGTGAACATTCTGAACAGTTTAGATTTAAAACTGCCACTTTTCTCTTTTCCCTTGATCTTTCAGGTCTTTCCTGCTTGATTGGACTTAGTTTAGGTCTTTGTGGCCTCTATTCATATGCTTGCTTAAATATTTTCAAGACAAAAGCAGTTGTTTAGGTTTTCAAAGAATGGTTTTGTTGTCTAAAGTTAATAACGTCAGGGACTAGATTTTTATCAAACAAATGTAATTTACAAAGTTCTATGTGTTATAACCTTAAAGTTTTAATTTACCATATCCTCAAATTTTGTATAAGGCAGTTAGCAAAGGCCTTTATTTATATATTAAACAAAAGCAAAATTACTGTTTTTATTTTATTAGCCCTTGCATATTAGATCTCAGTTTTTACTTATTTTGAATGGCTCAGGTTTTGAATGGCTATTGGTTTCCTCAGTGCCTATAGCTATTTTCCTTAGCGGCAATTAATATTCCTTTTTCATCCCACAATATAATTAAGAGCTGTAACCACCTTACAGAAAGCCTATTTAAATATGCCAATTTGCATACATTTATCTAGATTCCACCAACTTCTATACCTTTAAATTTAGATTTCATAAGAATACAATCAACAAGCTTAAGTCTTAGGGGAGAATTTAGAAAGTTTTTTCTTTTTGTTCTGTTTATTTTACCTACTTTTTATATAAAAGGCTCTGGGATCCCTAAAGTTGGATACAGCCAAGGAATTCAGGCCTTTTTGCCTAACTTTCCCAAAATAATTGGTCAGATATCTCAGTGCAAGTTTTTCTAGCCCTATAACTTAAAACTGAGATTAATAGGACAGTAGGGGGTCCCTCTTGACTCGTTAACTTTATGTAGTGTAGTAATGTCAAATCCTGTTTAATCATTTAAATGTCTATTTTATTTTTCCCATTCTAAATAATCATCCACGTAATTTTTTTATTCATTTAAAGTAATGCCTTAAAAAAAAAGAAAATTACCGCATAGAAATAATAGCCAGAACTTTCCCCCCCAAGTTTTTTGTTTATATTCTTAATTGCTATTAACATCTGTAAGATTTATTAAGGGGAGGCCTCAATGAACCTTCCTAAACCAGTTTTTCTTGTTTAAAATTTTTTCTTAGGTTAATTTGACTTTTGTTTTATAGGTACCAACAAACCTGTTGTTTACAGGGAGAGCATTCTAGATTTAATAATTTGTTATTTTTTCTAGTATTCAAAGGACCCATCATTTGACCACCAATAAACTAACTCCGCAGAGATGCAAAGGATTAAGAAGGCAAAAAGACCTCTTATAAACCCAACAGAAACAAATACACCATAGTACAACCAAGGATGATCAAACAGGATATTTACATCTTAAAGACACAGAGAAATCTGAGCTTCCCCGTAGAAGGTCTGGATTACTGTTTTGCCAAGCCAGCCTTTAATTTTTTATTGCATATACATTAAACAGTCCCCTCAATTTCTAGAGCAAGATTTAATTTCTCCAGTTAACTACTCTGTTCCTTATATTTTTCTACAACGGAGACACCTAGGTATCTTTCAACTGAGCCCCTGGTATTTCTTGATAAATCCGAGCCTGCTCCCACCTGTGACTTTCCATGAGTGGATATTTTCTCAGTATCTTTCAGCTGAGCCCCACCCAGTATCTAGACCCAGGGTGAGTATGTCCTAGTTGAATTTCAAACAGGTCCCTTCCAGTTCTTCAACTGAGAAGGGGTCAGGTACCTGGTATATCCCACCAAATAAAAATTGAGGATCTCAACCAATATAGGAGATCTCAGGACCAGGAGAAACTTACTCAAATCTGTCCCAAACTCCCAAGGAAGTGGATGCGCAAAAGGGGCCTCTGCTGGTACAATGGCTCGTTTCTCAAAGAGTTCAGGTCAAAAAGAGAAATCTGCTCTGGATCCCTTCCTGTTGGTTGTCAAAACCATCAACTAAAAAATATAGTCAAACCTAAAAGTAGAGAGTTACTTTATTTGGTGTGGATGCTTAGAAGTTGGAGCCCAGAAGACAGCATCCCAGTACCTCTGGGAAAACTGCTCCAAGGAGGCTGGACAGGAAGTCAATATGTAAACAAGTTTGCAACAAAGGGAGCAGGCAATCTGAACATCAAAGATCAGGTATCAAGTTAAGGAATGTAGCATTCTATGTACAGGAAGATACAAGCCTCTGGGCTCGCTGAATTCATTTCTTTCATATGCATCTAAGCTTTTTGGGGTCAATCCTGTTTCCTTGTTCACCTTAAAGTGAGCAAGTGGCTCTTGCTTGTAATCCCCCAGTTCCTCAGCAACCATCTTGGAGGGGGGCTGAAATCATCATCACAGTATTGAGAGACCTCTTTCACCTTTGGAGGCCAGAAATCATTGCTGTCTGTGACATTTCCTGTTTATTAATATGGAGGAAAATATTTTCATTTCACAAATAACTTGTTTTAAGGCACAATTCTTTAAAAGATCCCTTTGGAAGACAACATTTGCTTACCATAAGCAGCCAAATAATCAAATTTATTATAATTATAGATCATTTGCAATGTTATATTAGTTTCAGGTGTACAGTATCATTATTGTTCAGTTGCTCAGACATGTCCGAACCTTGTGACACCATGGACTGAAGCAACCAGGCTTTCCTTCCCTCACGATCTCCCAGAGTTTGCTCAAACTCATATCCTTTGAGTCAATAATCCCATCCAACCATCTTATCATCTGTCATCTCCTTCTCCTCCTGCCTTCAATCTTTCCCAGCATCAGGGTCCTTTCCAATGAGCTGGCTTTTCACATCAGGTGGCCAAAATATTGGATCTTCACCTTCAGCATCCGTCCTTCCAATGAGTATTCAGGGTTGATTTCCTTTAGGATTGAATGGCTTGGTCTCCTGCAGTCCAAGGGATTCTCAAGAGTGTTCTCCAACACCACATTTCAAAAGCACAAATTCATTAGCACTCAGTCTCCTTTATAATCCAGCTCTTACATCTGTACAGGCCTACTGGAAAAACCATAGTTTTGACTATATGGAATTTTTTCGGCAAATTGATGTTTCTGCTTAACACACTGTCTAGGTTTGTCATAGCTTTTCTGCCAAGGAATAAGTGTCTTTTAATTTCATGTCTGCAGTCACCATCAGCAGTGATTTTGGAGACCAAGAAAATAAAGTCTGTCCTTGTTTCCATTGTTCCCCTTCTATGTGCCATGAAATGATGGGACCAGATGCCATTATACCAGTTTTCTGAATGTTGAATTTCAAGCCAGCTTTCTCACTCTCCTCTTTCACTTTCATCAAGAGGTTATTCAGTTCTTCTTCTCTTTCTGCCTTGCGTAGTATCACCTGCATGTCTGAGGTTATTGATATATCTCCTGGCAATGTTGACTCCACTTTGTGCTTCACTCAGCACATCATTCCTCAAGATGTACTCTGCATATTAGGTAAATAAACAAGGTGACAATATACATCCTTGTCATATTTTTTCCCAAATTTGTGCCCAGTCCATTGTTCCATGTCTGGTTCTAACTGTTGCTTCTTGACATGTATTCAGGTTTATCAGGAGGCAGGTAAAGTGAAGCCAGTAAGGTACTCACATTTCTTTATGAATTTACAGTTTGCTTTGATCCACACAGTCAACGATTTTAGCATAGTCAATGAAACAGAAGTAGACGTTTTTCTGGAATTCTCTTGATTTTTCTATGATCCAATGAGTGTTGGCAATATGCTCTCTGGTTCCTCTGCCTTTTCTAAATCCAGCTTGAATATCTGGAAATTCTTGGTTCACATCCAGTTGAAGCCTAACTTGGAGAATTTTGAGAATACGTTGCTAGCATGTGAGTGCAATTGTCTAGTAATTTGAACATTCTTTGGGCTTGGAATGAAAACTGACCTTTTCTGTTCTGTGGCCACTGCTAAATTTTCCAAGTTTGTTGACATATTCAATTCAGCATTTTAAGAACATCATCTTTTAGGATTTGAAATATCTCAGCTGGAATTCTATCACATCCACTAGTGTTCTTAGCGATGCTTTCTAAGGCCCACTTGACTTTATAATCCATGATGTCTGGCTCTAGGTGAGTGATCACATCATCTTCATTATCTGGGTCATTAAGATCTTTTTTGTGTAGTTATTCTGTGTATTCTCGCCATCTCTTAATGTTTTCTGCTTCTCTTAAGTCCATAATATTTCCATCTTTTTGTTCCCATCTTTGCATGAAATATTCCTTTGGTATCTCCAACTTTCTTAAAGAGATCTCTAGTCTTTCCCATTCTATTGTTTTGTTCTATTTCTTTGTATTGATCACTTAGGAAGGTTTTTCTTTTTTCTTTTGTTTTTAAACTCTCCTTGCTATTCTTTGTAACTCTGAATTCAGATTCATCAGCAGTGATTTTGGAGACCAATAAAATAAAGTCTGTCCTTGTTTCCATTGTTCCCCTTCTATGTGCCATGAAATGATGGGACCAGATGCCATTATACCAGTTTTCTGAATGTTGAATTTCAAGCCAGCTTTCTCACTCTCCTCTTTCACTTTCATCAAGAGGTTATTCAGTTCTTCTTCTCTTTCTGCCTTGCGTAGTATCACCTGCATGTCTGAGGTTATTGATATATCTCCTGGCAATGTTGACTCCACTTTGTGCTTCACTCAGCACATCATTCCTCAAGATGTACTCTGCATATTAGGTAAATAAACAAGGTGACAATATACATCCTTGTCATATTTTTTCCCAAATTTGTGCCCAGTCCATTGTTCCATGTCTGGTTCTAACTGTTGCTTCTTGACATGTATTCAGGTTTATCAGGAGGCAGGTAAAGTGAAGCCAGTAAGGTACTCACATTTCTTTATGAATTTACAGTTTGCTTTGATCCACACAGTCAACGATTTTAGCATAGTCAATGAAACAGAAGTAGACGTTTTTCTGGAATTCTCTTGATTTTTCTATGATCCAATGAGTGTTGGCAATATGCTCTCTGGTTCCTCTGCCTTTTCTAAATCCAGCTTGAATATCTGGAAATTCTTGGTTCACATCCAGTTGAAGCCTAACTTGGAGAATTTTGAGAATACGTTGCTAGCATGTGAGTGCAATTGTCTAGTAATTTGAACATTCTTTGGGCTTGGAATGAAAACTGACCTTTTCTGTTCTGTGGCCACTGCTAAATTTTCCAAGTTTGTTGACATATTCAATTCAGCATTTTAAGAACATCATCTTTTAGGATTTGAAATATCTCAGCTGGAATTCTATCACATCCACTAGTGTTCTTAGCGATGCTTTCTAAGGCCCACTTGACTTTATAATCCATGATGTCTGGCTCTAGGTGAGTGATCACATCATCTTCATTATCTGGGTCATTAAGATCTTTTTTGTGTAGTTATTCTGTGTATTCTTGCCATCTCTTAATGTTTTCTGCTTCTCTTAAGTCCATAATATTTCCATCTTTTTGTTCCCATCTTTGCATGAAATATTCCTTTGGTATCTCCAACTTTCTTAAAGAGATCTCTAGTCTTTCCCATTCTATTGTTTTGTTCTATTTCTTTGTATTGATCACTTAGGAAGGTTTTTCTTTTTTCTTTTGTTTTTAAACTCTCCTTGCTATTCTTTGTAACTCTGCATTCAGATCTCTTTTCTTTTCTCTTTTATTTTTCAGTTATCTTCTTTTCTCAGCTATTTGTAAAACCTCTTCAGATAACCATTTTGTCATTTTGTATTTCTTTTTCTTGGGGATGATTTTGATTACAGCCTCCTGTACAATGTTACACACCTCCATTCATAATTCATATGTAAAGTAAACACTTGTATCTTCTTTATTCTGTATTTGGAAATTTGTATCTCCATTTGCTTCCCTTATCTTTCCCCATCTCCCATGACTTTCCACCCCTGGTAAGCTGTAATTTGTTCTCTGTATCTATGAGTCTGCTTCTGTTTTGTTATATTCATCAATTTGTTTTATTTTGAAAATTCCAATTAAAATTGAAATCATATAATATTTGTGTTTCACTGGCTGACTTAATTTACTAATACCCTTCTGGTCCATCCATGTTGTTACAAACTGCAGAATTATATTCTTTTTATGGCTAAGTAATATTCCATTGTAGTGTGTGTGTGTGTGTGTGTGTGTGTGTGTCTTGTCTTCTCCATACATTCATCTGCTGATGAACTCACGGTTTGCTTCCATTTGTGGTTAATGTAAATAATGCTGTGATGAATTTTGGATGCATCAAACTTTTCAAATTTTCAGAAATGTAATCAGCAATGGGATTGCTCAATCATATGGTAGCTCTTGGAGCTTCACTGGAAGCTCAGATGGTAAAGAATCTGCCTGCAATGGAGGAGAGGCAGGTTTGATCCATGATCAGGAAGCTCCCCTGGAGAAGGGAATGGCTGCCCATTCTAGTATTCTCGCCTGGAGAATTCCATTGACAGAGGAGCCTAGCGAGCTACAGCCCATAGAGTCTCAAAGAGTCAGATATAACTGAGTGACTAACACTTTCACGGTAGTACTATTTTTAGTTTTTATGAGGAATCTGCATATAATATTTTAATAGAAGCTGCACAAATGTAAAATATCTCCTACTAATAGTTTACTAGGTTTCACTTTTTACTACATTGTAATCTTTTTTATGATAGCCATTTTGACAGATATGAGGTGATACCTGGTTGTGATTTTGTTTTGCAGTTCTCTAATAATTAACAACATTCACCTTTTTTTTTTTTTTTTTTTATGTGTTTTTGGCCATCTGTATATCTTTCTTTGAAAAGAAATTCTTCAAGCTAGGCTTCAGCAGTTCATGAAATGAGAACTTCCAGATGTAAAACCTTTGTTTCAAAGAGGCAGAGGGACCAGAAATCAAATTGCCAATATTCATGGAGAAAGTGAGAGAATTCCAGCAAAACATCTATTCTGCTTCACTGACTACAATAAAGCCTTTGAAGGTATGGACCACAACAAGCCATGGAAAACTGTTAAAGAGATGGGACTACCCATCTTACTTGTCTTCTGAGAAACGTGTACACAAGTCAAGAAGCAAGAGTTAAATGGACATGGAAAATGTGACTGGTTCCACATTGGGAAAGGTGTATGACAAAGCTGTACATTGTCACCTTGCTTATTTTACTTCTATGCAGAGTACATCATGCAAAATGCTAGGCTGGATGACTCTTAAACTGGAATCAAGATTGCAGGAGAAATATCCTCAACCTCACATATGCAAATGATACCACTCTAATGGCATAAAGTAATGAGGAACTAAAGAGCCTTTTGATGAGTATAAAAGAGAGAGTGAAAAATCTGGCTTGAAGCACAGCATTAAAAAAAAAAAAAAAACTATGACTGAAGCATTCAATTCCATCACTTCATTACAAATAGATGGTAAACAGTGGTAGCAGTGACTTTCTTTTCTTGGGCACCAAAATCACTGTGGACAGTAACTGCAGCCATGAAATTAAAAGACACTTTTTCCTGGAAGGCAAGCTTAAACTTAGATATAATATTGTAAAGCAGAGCTTTCACTTTACCAAGATCCATATAGTCAAAGATACAGTTTTTGCAGTAGTCAGGCATGGATGTCCTGCTGCTGCTGTGTGTTCTCAGTCATATCTGATTCTTTGAGACCCTATAGACTGTAAACGTCAAGGTTTCTTTTTCCAGGCAAGAATACAAAAGTGAGTTTGCCATTCCTTTCTCTAGGGAATGTATGTGATAGTTGGACCATAAAGAATGCTGAGAACCAAAGAATTGATGCTTTCAAATTGTTGGGCTGGAGAAGATACTTGAGAGTCCCTCAAACTGCAAAGAGATCAAACCAGTCAATCCTGAAGAAAATCAACTTTGAATATTCATTGGGAGTTCTGTTGCTGAAGCTGAAGCTCTAATACTTTGGCACCTGAAAAGAAGAGCCAACTCATTGGTAAAGCCCCTGATGCTGGAAATAATTGAAGGCAAAAGTAGAAGAGATGTTTAGATAACATAACTGACTCAATGGACATAAATTTGAGCAAATTCCAGGACATAGTGGAGGACAGAGCCTGGCATCCTGTAGTCCATGAGGTTGCAAATTGGGACTGAACAACAACAATAACATCTTTCTTTGGAGAAAAATGTCTGTTCAAGTAATTTGCCTGTTTTTAACTTACATTATTTTTTTTTTTTATATTGAGTTGTTACTTTGGCACCTGAAAAGAAGAGCCAACTCATTGGTAAAGCCCCTGATGCTGGAAATAATTGAAGGCAAAAGTAGAAGAGATGTTTAGATAACATAACTGACTCAATGGACATAAATTTGAGCAAATTCCAGGACATAGTGGAGGACAGAGCCTGGCATCCTGTAGTCCATGAGGTTGCAAATTGGGACTGAACAACAACAATAACATCTTTCTTTGGAGAAAAATGTCTGTTCAAGTAATTTGCCTGTTTTTAACTTACATTATTTTTTTTTTTATATTGAGTTGTATAAGCTATTTAATTTGGATATTAACCCCTTACCACTTAAATTGTTTGCAAATATTTCATCCCATAAAGTAAGTTGTATTTTTTTTTGTCAATAGTTTCCTTTGCCATGCAAAAGCTTTTTAAATTTTAAATTGGCTTATTTTTCCTTTTATTTCTTTTTGCCTTAGGAGACAAATCCAAAAAATATTTCTATAATCTATATCAATAAGTGTTATCCCTTTATTTTCCTCTAGAAGTTAAGGTTTCAACTCTTATTTTTAGGTCTTTAATCTATTTTGAGTTCATCTTTGTATACGGTGTATTTAAAACTCTAAACTTGTTCTTTTATATGTGGCTTTCCAGTTTTCCCATAACCACTTATTTTAGAGACTGTCTTTCTTCCTCGTACGTCCTTGCTTATTTTTTGATTGAGTTAATCACGTAATAACTCAATGAATTGAGATATCAATTGCTACTCACCAGCCCCTGCATTTAAAACCCTATAATGGCTTCTCATTGCATTGAAGTTAAAATGGAACCTTTTCAGGTGGTCTAAAAGGCCTTATATAACTTATTCATTTCAGGCTTACTAACTAACTTGGCTCTCATTCACCAGAGCCATGGCTTTCTCAGTCCCTTGAATGTATCAATCATTTCAGAGAACACTGGAGCTTACACAGGCTCCTCTTATAATCTGAGATGTCCTTTCCTCCACTCTTTATCTGGCTCACTTTAGCATCTATCTTAGAATTCCCATACTGCTCTGTTTATCTTTGCCCCCATAGCTTCATTTTAAAGGTATTTTAAACTGAAGTATAGTTGCTTTACAATGTTGTGTTAATTTCTGCTATATAACGAAGTGGATCAGCAATATGTATGCATGTATCCACTCTCTCTTTGAACTCCCTTCTGTCCCACCAATCTCATCCATCTGGTTCAGCACAGAACACTGAGTTGAGCTCCCTGTGCTATGCAGGAAGCTCAAACAAGTTATCTGTTTTACACATGGCCGTGCACATACATCAACCCCAAACTCTCAGTTTACCCCACCCATTTTCCCCCAGTGTATACAAGTCCATCCCCTACATATGCAACTCTATTCTTGCCCTGAAAATAGGTTTATCTGTGCCATTTTTCTAGATTCCATATACATGCTTTAGTGTACAATATTAGTTTTTCTCTTTCTGACTCACTTTAGCCTCTGTGACAAACTCCTGGTCCATCCTTGTCCCTGAAAGTGAAAGTGAAAGTCGTGCAGTTATGTCCAACTTTTTGTGACCCCATGGACTATATAGTCCATGGGATTCTCTAGGCCAGAATACTGGAGTGGATATCCTTTCCTTTCTCTAGGGGATAGTCCCAACTCTTGGACTGAACCCTGGGCCTGAACCCAGGTATCTTGCATTGCAGATGGATTCTTTACCAGCTGAGCCACAAGGGAAGGCCATCCACTAAAATGACCCAATTTTGTTTCTTTCTAAGGCTTAGTAATATTCCATTGTATATATGTACCACATCTTCTTTATCCATTCATCTCTCAGTTGTCATTTAGGTTGCTTCCATGTCTTTTCTGTAGTAAATAGTGCTGCAATAAGCATTGGGATGCTTGTGTATTTTTAATTGATGGATTTCTCAAGACACGTGCCCAAGAGTGGGATTGCTGGGTCATATGCTAGTTCTCTTTATAGTTTTTTTAAGAAACCTCTATACTCTTCTCCATAGTGACTGTATCAATTACATTCCCACCAACAGTGCAAGAGTGTTCCCATTTCTCCACACCCTCTCCAGCATTTATTGCTTATAGAGTTTTTGATGATGGCCATTCTAATTAGTGTCAGGTGACACCTGTTTGTAATTTTGATATGCATTTCTCTAAAGTTAGTGATATTTGAGCATCTATTCATGTTCCTCTTGGCCATCTGTATGTATTCTTTGCAGAGATGTCAATTTAGGTCTTGCATACATTTTTAAAGTGTTTTTTTTTTTTTTTTTTTTAAGTTGAGATTCATGAGCTATTTGTATTTTGGAGATTAATTCCTTGTCAATTGCTTCATTTTAAAATGTTTTCTCCCACTGTGAGGGTTGACTTTTCATCTGACTTATGGTTTCCTTTGCTGTGCAAAAACATTTATATTTAATTAGGTCAATTTACATATTTTTGTTTTTATTTTCATTACTTTAGGAAGTGGGTCAATAAAGATCTTACCATAATTTATATCAAAGTGTGTTCTTACTGATTCTATTATAAGTTTCATCAGTTCAGTTCAGTCGCTCCATCGTGACTGATTCTGCGAACCCGTGAACCACAGCATGCCAGGCCTCCCTATCCATCACCAACTCCTGGAGTCCAGCCAAACCCATGTCCATTGAGTCGGTGATGCCATCCAACCATCTCATCCTCTGTCGTCCACTTCTCTTCCTACCCTGAATCTTTCCCAGCATCAGGGTCTTTTCCAATGAGTCACCTCTGCACATCATGTGGCCAAAGTATTAGAGTTTCAATTTCAACATCAGCCCATCCAATGAACACCCAGAACTGATCTGACTGGTTAGATCTCCTTGCAGTTCAAGGGACTCTCAATAGTATTCTCCAAAACCATAGCTCAAAAACATCAATTCTTCTGTGCTCAGCTTTCTTCACAGTCCAACTCTCACATCCAAACATGACCACTGGAAAAATCATAGCCTTGACTAGATGGACCTTTGTTGACAAAGTAATGTCTCTGCTTTATAATATGCTGTCTAAGTCGTTCATAACTTTCCTTCCAAGGAGTAAGCGTCTTTTAATTTCATGGATGCAACCACCATCTGCAGTGATTTTGAAGCCCAGAAAAAAAAAAAAAAAAAAAAGTCATTCACTGTTTCCACTGTTTCCCTATCTATTTGCCATTAAGTGATGGGACGGGATGCCATGATATTAGTTTTCTGAATGTTGAGCTTTAAGACAAGTTTTTCACTCTCTTTTTCACTTTCATCAAGAGGCTTTTTAGTTCCTCTTCACTTTCTGCCATATGGGTGGTGTCATCTGCATATCTGAGGTTATTGATATTTCTCCTGACAATCTTGATTCCAGCTTGTGCTTCCTTCAGTGCAGCGTTTCTCATGATGTACTCTGCATAGAAGTTAAATAAGCAGAGTGACAATATAAAGCCTTGACGTACTCCTTTTCCTATTTGGAACCAGTCTCTTGTTCTATGTCTAGTTCTAACTATTGCTTCCTGACCTGCATACATGTTTCTCAAGAGGCAGGTTAGGTGGTCTAGTATTCCCAGCTCTTTAAGAATTTTCCACAGTTTATTGTGATCCACACAGTAAAAGGCTTTGACATATCTGGGTCATGAAGATATTTTTTGTACAGTTCTTCTGTGTATTCTTGCCACCTCTTCTTAATATCTTCTGCTTCTGTTAGGTCCCTACCATTTGTGTCCTTTATTAAGCCCATCTTTACATGAAATGTTCCCTTGGCATCTCTAATTTTCTTCAAGAGATCTCTAGTCTTTTCTATTTTATTGTTTTCCTCTATTTCCTTGCATTGATTTCTGAGGAAGGCTTTCTTATCTCTCTTTGCTATTCTTTGTAACTCTGCATTCAAATAGGTATATCTTTCCTTTTCTCCTTTGCTTTTCACTTCCCTTGTTTTCACAGCTATTTGTAAGGCCTCCTCAGACAGTCATTTTCCTTTTTTGCATTTCTTTTTCTTGGGGACTGTCTTGATTCCTGTCTCCTGTACAATGTCATGAACCTCTATCCATAGTTTATCAGGCATTCTGTCTATCAGATGTAGTCCCTTAAAACTCTTTCTCACTTCCAGTGTATAGTCATAAGGGATTTGATTTAGGTCATACATTAATGGTCAATGTTTTTTTTTCCATTTTCTTAAATTTTAGTCTGAATTTAATAATAAGAAGCTCATGTTCTGAACCACAGTGAGCTCCCAGTCTTGTTTTTGCTGACTGTGTAGAGTTTTCCATCTTTGGCTGCAAAGAATATAATCAATCTGATTTCGGTGTTGACTATCTGGTGATGTCTATGTGTCGAGTCTTCTCTTGTGTTGTTGGAAGAGGGTGTTTGCTATGACCAGTGTGTTCTCTTGGCAAAACTCTATTAGCCTTTGCCCTACTTCATTCTGTTCTCCAAGGACAAATTTGCCTGTTATTCCAGGTGTTTCTTGACTTCCTACTTTTGCATTTCAGTCCCCTATAATGAAAAGGATCTTTTATGGCTGTTAGTTCTAAAAGGTCTTGTAGGTCTTCATAGAACTGTTCAACTTCACCTTCTTCAGGGTTACTGGTCGGGGCATAGACTTGGATTACCGTGATACTGAATGGTTTGCCTTGGAAATGAACAGAGATTATTCCGTCATTTTTGAGATTGCATCCAAGTACTGCATTTTGGACTCTTGTTGACTATGATGGCTACTCCATTCCTTCTAAGGGATTCTTGCCCACAGTCATAGGTATATTAGTCATCTGAGATAAATTCACCCATTCCAGTCCATTTTAGTTCACTGATTCCTAGAATGTTGATGTTTACTCTTGCCATCTCCTGTTTGACCACTTCTAATTTGCCTTGATTCATGGACCTAACATTCCAAGTTCCTATGCAATATTGTTCTTTTCAGCATGGAACCTTGTCCCATCCGCAACTGGGTGTTGTTTTTGCTTTGGATCCATCCCTTTATTCTTTCTGGTGTTATTTCTCCACTGATATCCAGTAGCATATTGGGCACCTACCGACCTGGGTAGTTCCTCTTTCAGTATCCTATCATTTTGCCTTTTCATACTTTTCATGGGGTTCTCAAGGCAAGAATACTGAAGTGGTTTGCCATTCCCTTCTCCAGTGGGCCACATTCTGTCAGACCTCTCCACCATGACCTGTCCCTCTTGGGTGGCCCCACATGGCATGTCTTAGTTTCATTGAATTAGATAAAGGCTGTGATCTGTGTGATCAGATTGGCCTGTTGTCTGTGATTGTGGTTTCAGTCTGTCTGCCCTCTGATGCCTTCTCTCAGTGCCTACTGTGTTACTTGGGTTTCTCTTACCTTAAATGTGATGTATCTTTCCATTGCTGCTTCTGCAAAGCACAGCCGCTTCTCCTTACCTTGCATGTGTGGTAGCCCCTCTCAGCCACTGCCCCCAGCCTTGGGCCTGGAGCAGCTCCTCTTGGCCACCACCCCAGCCTCGAGCCTGGGGTAACTCCTCTTGGCCTTGCCTGTGTGCCCTCACAGCCAACTAGTTTAATTCTTTAATTCACTTTGAGTTTTCTTTTGTCTGTGGTGTTATGGAATGTACTGATTCGTCCGTTTATGTGTAGCTGTCTAGATTTCCCTAGCCTCAGTTATTGAAGTGACAGGGCCGTAGGTGCATAGATTTACCTCTGGATTTTCTATCCTGTCCCATTAGTATATATTTCTGTTTTGTACCATTACCCTACTGTATCAATTATTGTAGATTTGTAGTATACTTTGAAATCAGACAGACTGATTCCTCAAGCTCCATTTCTTTCTTAAGATTGCTTTGACTATTTGAGGTCTTGGGTTTCCATACAAATTGTAAAATTTTTATGCTAATTTTGTGAAAAATGTCGTTGGTAATTTGATAGAGATTACATTGACTCTGTAGGTTGCTTTGTGTAAGACAGTCATTTTTACAATATTGATTCTTCAAATTCAAGAACATGATAAATCTCTACATCTGTTCTGTGTCATCTTTGATTACTCTCATGAGTTTATTACAGTTTCCTGAGTACAGATCTTTTGCCTCCCTAGGTAGGTTTATTCTTAGGTTTTGTTCTTTTTGTGCAATGATTAATGAGATTGTTTCCTTAATTTATCTTTCTGGTCTCTTGCTGTTAGTGCTTATGGAAGCAAAACATTTCTGTGTATTAATTTTGTATCCTGAAGTTTTACCAAATTCATTGATTAGCTCTAGTAATTTTCTTGTGGCATCTGTAGGATATTCTAGGTATGGTATTATGTCATTTGCAAACAATGACAGTTTTACTTTTTTTTCCAATTTGGATTTTTTTTTTTTCTCTCTCTCTCTCTGACTGCTGTAGCTAGGACTTCCAAAACTATGTTGAATAATAATGTGACAGTGAACATCCTTGTCTTTATCCTGATCTTAGAGGAAATGCTTTCAATTTTCAGGTTTTTCATCCATGAGAATTATGCTTGCTGTGGGTTTGTCATATGTGGCCTTTATTATTTTCAGATATGCTTCCTCTATATTCACCTCTATATTCATCAAAAGATTTTTAAGCATCTACTGAGATGACCATTTTGTTTTCATTTTTAAATTTGTTTATATGGTGTATCACATTGATTGCATTTCCATATATTTCTTCCTGGCTCAGTCTTTGAAGGTTGTACCTTTTTCAGAATTCGTTCATTTCTTACAAATTGACATATAGTTGCTTGTAGTAATCTCTTATGATCTTCAGGATTTCTGTGATGTCAGTTGTAACTTCTCCTTTTTCAGTTCTAACTTTACTGATTTGAAATCTCTCCTTATTTTCTTGATGAGTATGGCTAAAGATTTATTAATTTGGTCTATTTTCTCAAAGACCCAGCTTTTATTTTTTTAATTTTTTAATTTTTATTTTAACTTTATTTTACTTTACAATACTGTATTGGTTTTGCCTTACATTGACATGAATCCACCACGGGTGTACATGCATTCCCAAGCATGAACCCCCCTCCCACCTCCCTCCCCATAACATCTCTCTGGGTCATCCCTGTGCACCGGCCCCAAGTATTCTGTATCATGCATCAGACATAGACTGACGATTCGTTTCTTGCATGATAGTATACATGTTTCAATGCCATTCTCCCATTTCATCCCACCCTCTCCCTCTCCCTCAGAGTCCAAAAGTCTGCTCTACACATCTGAGTCTCTTTTGCTATCTTGCATACAGGGTCATCATTACCATCTTTCTAAATTCCATATATATGTATTAGTATACTGCATTGGTGTTTTTCTTTCTGGCTTACTTCACTCTGTATAATCAGCTCCAGTTCCATCCATCTCATTAGAACTGATTCAAATGTATTTTTTTAATGGCTGAGTAGTACTCCATTGTGTATATGTAAAACAGCTTTCTTATCCATTCATCCGCTGATGGACATCTAGGTTGTTTCCATGTCCTGGCTATTATAAACAGTGCTGCAATGAACATTGGGGTGCATGTGCCTCTTTCTATTCTGGTTTCCTCGGTGTGTATGCCCAGCAGTGGGATTTCTGGGTCATAAGGCAGTTCTATTTGCAATTTTTTAAGGAATCTCCACACTGTTCTCCATAGTGGCTGTACTAGTTTGCATTCACACCAACAGTGTAAGAGGGTTCCCTTTTCTCCACACCCTCTCCAGCATTTATTGCATTGATTTTTGTTATTGTTTCCTGCATTTCTATTTCATTTATTTTGCTCTGTTATTTGTTATTTCTTTCCTTCTACTATTTTGGGGTTTTGTTTGTCCTTTGTCCAGTTGCTTTCTGTGAAATGTTAATTTATTTACCTGAAGTTTTTCTTGTTTCTTGAGGTAGGATAAAATTGTATAAACTTCCCTCTTAGAACTGCTTTTGCTGTGCCCCATGGACATTGGCTCTTCATATATTTTTCTCATTTTTTTCTATACATATTTTTATTTCCTCTTTGATTTTTTCAGTGATATCTTGGTTATTTAGTTGAATAGTGTTTAGCCTTCATTTCTTTGTGTTTTTTACACTCTTTTTTCCCTGTAATTGATTTCTAATCTCACAGCATTTTGGTTGGAAAAGATACTTGATACAATTTCAATTTTGCTAACTTTACTGAAGGTTGATTTATGACCCAAAATGTGATCTATCCTGGAGAATGTTCCATGTGCACTTGATAAGAAAGTGCATTCTGCTGCTTTCAGATGGAATGTCCTGTAAATATCAGTTAAGTCTATCTGATCTATTATTTCATTCAAAGTTTGTGCTTCATAATTAATTTTACACCTGGATGATCTGTCCATTTGTGTAACTTGAGTATTAAAGTCCTCACTATTATTATGTTACTGTCAACTTCTCCTCTTATGGCTGTTAATGTATACTTTATGTATTGAGGTGCTCCTTTGTGGGGTGCACAAATATTTATAATTATTTTATCTTCTTCTTGGATTGATCCCTTTATCATTATGCAGTATCCATTTTTGTTTTTGTTACAGTCTTCATTTTAAAGTCTAGTTTTGTCTGATATGAGCATTGTTACCACAGCTTTCTTTTGATATCTTTTTGCATGGAATATGTATATCCATCCCCTCAATGCCAGTTTTTGTGTCTCTAAATCTGAAGTAGGTCTTTATAGACAACTTGTATATGGATCTTGCTTTCATGTCCACTCAACCAAACTTTGTCTTTTGGTTTGAGAATTTAGTTCATTTACATTTAAGGTAATTATCAATATGTATATTTCTATTACCACTTATCTTTTTTGGGTTTCTTTTCATTAAGTCTTTCTCTTTTTCTCCCCTTGTGTTTTCCACTTAGAGAAGTTCTTTAGCATTTTTTGTAAAGCTAGTTTGGTAATGCTGAATTATCTTAGCTTTTGCTTGTCAGTAACGCTTTTAATTTAACCATCCAATCTGAATGAAATCCTTGCTGGGTACAGTAATCTTAGTTTTAGGTTTTCCCCCTTTATTACTCCCTTGTGGCCTGCAGAGTTTCTACTGTCAGCTGAAAACATTATAGGTATTTTGTTGTATGCTATTTTTTTTCTTGCTTCTGTGAATATTTTTCTTTGAATTTAATATTTATTAGACTGATTTATAGGTGTCTCTTGTGCTTCTCTCTGTATTTATTCTGTAAAGGGTCCTCTGTGTTTCCTGTACTGGGTTGCTATTTTCTTTCCCATGTTATGAAAATGTTTGGCTATAATAACTTCAAGTATTTTCCCAGACACTTTCTCCTCCTCTTCTTCTGAGACCCCTTAATTCAAATTTGTTGTGCTTGATTTTGTCCCAGAGAAATCTGGGACTGTTCTCATTTCTTCTGATCATTCTTTATTCTCTTCATAGGCAATTATTTTCCCCATTCTATCTCCGAGCTTCCTTATTTATTGTTCTGTGTCAGTTATTCTGTTATTGATTCCTTCTAGTGCATTTTTCAGTTCTGTTATTATGTTATTCATCACTGTTTTGTGTCCTTTATTTCTTCTAAGTCCTTGTTAAACATTTCTTGTGTTTTCTTAATCTATGCTTCCATTTTATTTCTGATATTCTGTATCATCTTCCTTATTATTACTCTGAATACTTTTTCAGATAGGTTTTCTATTTCCTCTTCATTTGTTTGGTCTTGCAAATTTTTATCTTGCTGCTTCATCTGTAGCATAATTTCTGTCATCTCATTTTTTCTATGTGATCCTGTCTTGCTGGTTGATTGGCCTGAATCATCCAGCACTGAATTTTGCAGGGAATTGGATGGAGCTGGGTCTCCATGTCAATATAATAACCTCCAGGAGACTTAACAACAAATAATATTCCATGGGACCTGAGGCTCTTTGTCAGTCCTGTAGCTTGGACTTGGCATTCCCACCAGAGGAGCTCAAGCACAGCCCTTGGCCTGGGTTGTCACATAGCATGGGGGGAGAAAAAAAAGGTAAAAGAAAGCAAAAGCAGATTAAAAGAGCAGAATAATAACAAAGCATAAAATAAAATTTAAAATAATAGAAAATTTGTAAGAAAAAATAGCAATAAAAATGAAACAACAAAAGAAAACAGAACCACACAGCAATAAATGAATTAAAAGTTTTTTTAAAAAGAATAAAGGTAATAAAAATTATAAAATCAAAGGATTAAAAAGTAAAAAAAAAAAAAAAATCACTGGTACCTGCTCTGTCAGTATCTTGCTCCCACGGTGAGCTACAGCCTACTCTCATGTCCCTAGTAGACCTCTAAGACCTCTAGGTAGATCTGTGGACTTGCTGTTGTGTTTCCACTTCTGCTTGTGCTCCTCTCAACAGTATATGTTTCTGGAGCTGGTCTGGAGGACATGCGCTTGCAGAGGCCAACTGGAGTACAGGCCCAGATACACCCTCAGAGGCCAGCATAGCCAGAGGAAGCTTTTAAGTGGAATGTCACTTAGCCTGCTTGGACGTGCATTGCCAGAGGAGGTTTTGGCTGAGACAGGGTTTGTGCCCATGATCTGTGTGGCTCAGTCCCAGGGACTCACACTTCCAAAAGAGGCCCTTGGGGGTTACCAAGTCCTTGGATCCCATATAATCAGAAAGGCCCTGACAAGGGGGCAGTGCAGCTCAGGCCCAGGGACCCACTTGATTAGAAGAGGTCTTGGCAGAGGGAGGGGGTTGTTCAGGCCCAGAGTTCGTGAGGGAGAAGGGTCCCCTTGGTGTGAGGTTTCTGGTTCAGGACCCCAACAGGCTCACTGGGGCCTGAGCAGGTTAGGGAGACACTTCCCTTGTTCCCTTTACATCCTTCAATCTCCTAAAAGTCCCTCTCTGTCACCACTGGTCCCTCTACTATGAGGGGGTTCATGAAGGTCAGGGTTCAGGCCCAGAACTTCAACAGGCTTGCCAGGGCCCAAGCAGGATGGGGAGACATTAGCCACATTCCCTTCTGATCCCTTGATTCCTTGAAGGTCCCTCTCCATCCCTGCTGATTGAGTGGGCTCTTCCAAGTGCAGGAACCTTTCTCCTTCTCCATCCCCCACTCAGGGATACCAGTCCTACCCTGCCTCCACTTTTTCTTCCCCTCTCCTTTCCTCCCATGTCCTATTTACTCATGTGGGGGTTCCTTGCATCCCCTTAAGTGTCCAAGAACCCCCACCAATACATAGGTGCCCAAGTTGTGAGGCAACACAAACTCTACGTCCTCCTACTCTACCATCTTGACTCTACTCCTCCCTTTATTCTTAATAATAGCATATTTTTTCTTATATTCATCCCAGTTATGATTTGCAATTATATATATTTTAAATGATTACATTTTCCCCTTCATGGATCACAGATTGAATCAATCATACTAAGGCAGTTCAGGAATACAATTATCTATGGTTCATGTGGAATGATTCTTTTGTTTTACTCTTACCCTTCATTATTTTTATCACTCCTTTCCCCTTCTTGACCATAGCCCCTAACTCTAGTCCATTTAAAAGGTGTTGCTCTAACTTTCAACTTGCATATTATTACACACACAGATAGCACATTGGATGTATTCTGATTCTTGCTTTCCTCATTCCATATTAAATGGCTGAGCTCTATGTGACCGTGTGACCATCAAATTTATTATTTTTGGATAACCTTCTGTAATATTATTACACCTTTATAGATGAAGAAATCAAAGCAAAGCTGAATTTTTAGTTTCAACGGGTAGAACTTTGTAGATTTCTGAATGGAATCTAGGCTTATTTCACTCCAGTGTCAATGTTTTGCACTTCCCTTTCTATCAAGTTATCATTTCTGTCACCATATCCTTATTATAGATGCAGAAATTATTGCAAAATTTGATACCACAGAGGTCAGATGACTTGCCCGAGTGGTAGTTAGACAATGTAACAGAAGAGATAACATGACTCACTGTTGGATCTATCCTTCAGCTCCAGCTTGTATGTTCTATTGCCTGTGCTTGATCATGTTGACGCTGCACCTCTGTGAAAGAATGCTCCCTACAGACAAAAATATACAAAACGGTCATTCTCAAGGCCTTCTCTCCCAGGTTTGCCCTTTAAATTTATGATGCTTTTCATTCATATAGAGATAAAAATTTTCAGGACAGAAAATAATATTCATCTTGTTGAATATCTACAGGAAGAATATGACTAGACCTTCCTGGACCTTCTTTCCAAGAACAAAGAATCATCATATCCCCTCTAGGGTCTGGCTGGCAACAAATGTTTGAAACAACCAGCCACACTCCCTCCTCTTTTAGCATTAAAAGAAACCTGACTTCTTACTCGGGTAAGATAGTTCTTTGAGACACTTGTCCACCATCCCCTTGGTCTGCTGGCTTTCTTAAGTCACTGTTCCTTATTCCAACACCTCATCTCTCAATTTGTTGACCTGTTATGTGGCAAGTGCAAGAGCTTGGATTCAGTAGCATTAACATCCACTTCCCTCTCATTCTTACACAGTGCTAGCTAATTAGTTGCATATGGTGAGTGTTCCACAAACACACCGACTGAATTCAAGATCTAATTTCCTGTTTTGATTTTAGAATACAGATTTATTTTCCCCTCCTGAACTCACTGCTGAAATTTACTCAAAACTCCAAGCCCTGTGACAACTCTTAGCTTTGTGCAGGCTTTCTTGTTTTCCCAGCCATCAAACCAGCTATTTGGAGTTGGCAAAGCTGTTTATTTTCAACCCTCCATTATCATTAGATTAAGTAGAAGCATTGATAACTCAATGAAGTTCTAGGCAGCCTGCCCATCAGAAGCATCAATATGATATATTTGTATGTATCAAAAGATTTACTCCTGGAAACTAAGCAAACAGGAATTCTTGTTTTTAACTCAGAATGAATATTAGGGTTGTTAACTTTTATACTTGCCCAGGAAGTGAGGAGGCTGTGCAAATATCTGTCTTGGTTAAAACAACCTTTTGTAACATGTAGAGTACTAATGAGCTTGAGACTTAATTGGCATAACAAAACAACTTGCTGAGAGTGGAGCTGAAATTCTCAAATGACAGGTGAGAGAAGTCATGACTTTTGCTCCCTCAGCAGTCATTTATTGAGTGTCTACTATGGGGCAAGCACTATGTTAGAGGTGAAGGATGCTCAGGGTGGAATACAGAATCTTTGTGCTCAATGTAGTCACATTCTAGTAAGGGACAGTATGTAAAGCAAATGAGGCAAAAAAAAAAAAGCAACCAACCTAACAATGCTGTGACATTTCCTCCAATATCTAAGGTATAAGTGTTACCTAACAAAGTAAACCTCATAGTAGGATAGAGAACAAAGTTGCTATTCTTTGGGCTACTTAAATATGTTTTTCAACACCTCAACAAGTCAAATGGAGGCAAGGATTTTGAGGATGATGCTGCCTAGGTTAGACATTTGGAAATTAATCCCAAAGGTATCAGGAAATACAATAAAAATTTCTCAATTTTATCACCTATAAAATTAAAATACTTGTGTTATTCTTTTTGCAAATTTGCAAGACACATGAGATAACTCATCAAGCAGTATTACATAACCTGAGATTTTACATATGTTTTATATGTATAATTATTAATTATATATATATATATAATTATTCTAAAATCTGGTTTCCATTATATGTTCTTTGAGTAGTTTTATTTTTTTTCCTTTGCCTCTATTCTCTTTCTAAATACTTCAATGTCATTTCTTCTCTTCTATTCCCACCCTCTTTTTCTACTAGTTTTTAGTCACTTAATAAATGGAGATGAAGTTTTAAAATTAGGAATATAACACAAATTTTCACTAGATAACTGTAACATGTTCATCCTAGCAATTTATCTTATAATAAGTCATTTTGTTTTAGACATAATATAATATTTAAGCTTAATGACATATTATTTTGATTATTACATTTTAATCACTGTTTTCTGCCTCTTATAATACATAGCTACAGGAAGATAAACATTGTAGATCAATATTGTTGTATCTAATCATGGCTATTATCTATAGCAAAGATTACTTCAGGGTGCTATTCATATTCTTATCACAGTCTAGTGAAAGACACTTTACACTCTTGCAGTACACAACTTGGGAAGCATAATAGATATGTAAAGGGCTATTTATTTTACTAAAACTCTGCTATAAAATTAAGACAGCACGATGATATCTAAGGAAGAAATTGAATGTGATAAGAGCTAAGATTTAATCCTTTTCTATTGTCTCTGATTCTATGGATTCTACATACTTGAAATAAACAGTTCATGACTTTGTCATGTGAACGAATCTAGGAGACAGGATTGAGACCAGGAGCACTAAGACAGAGTTGATTGTTAGTAAAATGCAAGGCCAATGTATAGCTGAAGATTCCAAGAGTCTCAATATTTAGCCAAATTCTGACGTCTCAAGACAGACTAGAAGTAGCAGTAAGATAAAGTCAGTGATTTGGTTTTGGCTTTGAGAAAATTAAGTGGCATTAGTGATGTGACTAAGTGGTAAGCAGAATATTCTACTCAGCAGAAGTATTTGCAAGCTGTTTCTGTGACTAGATTACTCTTTTCTGTATTTCTTACTAGACTGGCTACATTGACAGAAGAATTCTTTTCCTTGTCCTGACATCTTATCTTCTACCTAGATCTACCTTAGGGAGATTAATGATAAACATTGGCGTAGTATTTGAGAAATCCTACAGTGATTAACTTGATCTGATTCTGCTTAAGTCACTATTTCCAGACTAATATGACCATAGAAACACTTCTTCATAGACCATGTATTAATATCTCACAAAATCTCAAAGAATAGCCTGGAAAACCCTACTCCAAGTGCTAATCTGTTTGCTGCAAGTGGACTCTATCAACTCCTGAAGTTGTATCCCATTTGTTTGCAATGGGATTCATAGATGTAAAGATCGAGTTTCTAGGAATAATGACTTTTGCTTATTTCATACTTTAAAACACAAACTAACCTTTAGAACTTCCACCATAGACAAAGGAATCAAATCAAAATTATAGAAAAAGACTAGAAAGCTCCCTACCTACTCTCCCATTCTTCCCATCTCATTCTGAATCAGGCTTCAGGCCCAAATCACTCAACCCAGGGCTGCATTTATCCTAAATGACAGTATGAGAATTTAGAACTGTTCTTAAAAGAATCACAGGTGGACAGGGGCAGTGAGATAGCCATATATTTCATTTTTAATGCACTGTTTTGTTGTTGTTGTTGTTTAGTTGGTTGGTTTGTTGCTGTTTTTGTTTGTTTGTTTGTTCTTTTTCATTTTCTCTAGTTCCTTTTGCCTGTTCTACACCGATTAAACCTGCTATTTAATACTAACCTTTCTTAAAGGTATTACATCAGTCCCATTAATAAACTATCTGCATTCTTTCTCCAAGGCTAAAACAGTCTCTTTGAGCAATGGTATATATCTTTATCTAGTTCCAGGTCTTGACTGATACTCTGTTATGCCCTATACCTATTTGAAATCACTAATGATTTTCATAGAGTTGTGAAGTATCCTTCTATTCAAAAGAGGCCAGAAAAAAAACCAGAAAGATGACTTTCTATGGGTCCTGGTATACCAATAAACCTGTAATATCTTAAATAAAACCTGCTTGTTTCACTTTCTCCTTTAACATCCTTCAATTGCCATAATAACTTTCAGGGTATAAAGAACTAATAATAATGCTATGTTAAATTATATTGAAAACTCACATATATGAAACTTTGTGCCAAATGCTTTAATTCTAATCCTCACTGCCTTAAGTCTGAATGAAGTACTAGCTCCTTACCTTAACATATTAAGAACCTTTCAATTTAGGTACCAAATTACCTTATACATACTTTGCAAACACTCTTGCTCATGCCACTTATATTTATTAGCAAATATATACTAAGCATATACTATATGCCAGAAACTAGGCTACAGTTGGTCTCCAACCCCAGAGGTGGGCACACTGGCATTGTGATGGCTATCACTGGTGCCACCAGGCTGTAAATAGACACAAGTCACTACCCACAATTTCCGTGGACCCTGTACAGCCTAGCATTGATGAGGGACTTGCAACCTGAGGAAAATTCTCCAGAGATAGTGCATGACCCATCTTAGATTACAGAAATTTCTTGCACATCTCTGCCCCTGCAGGCATATCCCAACTGCATCTGCAGCATCTCTCCCTCTCCTGGCCCAAATGAGCAAGTGATCCCTAAACTGACTTGGCTTTCACCCACTCTTTTCTGGGTGGGGAACTGACGTGGGAGGGGGAACACAAACAGAGGTCGAGCCAAAAGCAAAAAGCAAAGTGATGCATAAAAGGCTGTGTGTCCAAAGAAGAAGGAGGACATTGTCTCCTGCAACCCAAAAGCATCAGACTAAATCCCTGCAATTGACTTGAGGTTCTGGACTTTGGAAGAAAATACAAATTGGAATAAGGACAGATATGAGGCTGAGATGACAGCACAGTGCCCATAGCAGCTCTAAAGATCCTCCTAGAAATATTGGAGGTCTTCCTGAGTAAGCAGATTGGATGAAGCTCAGTGTACAGGAGAAAACACAACTGAGGACACAGGAAAATATTCTTACTACCACTGTCTCTATATACTTTTATCTTTTTTCATTTTGTTCTACTTTTACTCTTTTTTTTTTCTATTTTGCTTATTTTTTCCTTTCTGTATGTTTATATTTTTAAATAAATATATTTTATTTTCCTTTTCTCCCCTATTTCCACAGTACTTTTTCATTATATTGCATTTTCCCTCATGTTTTTGGTTTTGTATTTTTTCTAGTTTAGCTGTCAGTGGGCTTGGTTATTGGTTTGATTGCTCTCTTTTTTATGGTTTTTCTCTTATTCTTCCTTTTTAAATATTCTTTTTCTTTTCTTGTTTTGTGAGTGTGAGTTTCTTAATGTGTTTTTCTCTGCTTAGTTTAACTCTTACCATGTGTATGGGGGGGGGGGTTGTCTGTGTATTCTTTTCTGGTTCGTGTTTTTTTTCTTTTTTTTCTTTTCTTTTTTTCTGTTTATTTCTTTCTCTTTCTCCTCTGTAAAATATGGCTTTCACAGTATTAGGGTCCACCCAAGGGATAGCCCTGAACCTCCAAGTTAGGGACCCAAGTCCAGGAGGCTGGACCACCAGAGATTTCCTGACCCCATGGATTATTAATCTGTGGAAGCATTCTGAAAGGCCTTCATCTCAGCACTATCTGCCCCACTCAAAGGCCAACAAGCTCTACGGACAGATGCCTCATACCAAACGACTAGCAAAACACAAAAACAATATAACTAATTAGCAGGCAAACTGTGCAAAGTCATACCAAGCTTCTAGATACTTCCAAACACATCACTATATATGGCACTGTCTCTGAGAGACAGTATCCAGCTCCAGTCACCAGAACATAGGCATCAGACCCCCAACTAAGAAACTTTCAAAAGACATTGGTCCAACCCCACCCACATGGGGCACCACCCACAAGTAAGAAAAACTGTGACCTTGCAAGCTGTGGAAAAAAGACCTTAAACGCAGTAAATTGAAGAAAATGAAAAGACAGAGAAACATGAAGCAGTTGAAGGAGCATGGTACAAAAGTAAAAGACAAAACAACTGAAGAGGAAATCAGCAGTCTACCTTAAAAAGAGTTCAGGGTGATGACAGAAAAGATGATGCAAAATCTTGAAAATAAAATGGAGACACTGATAAATAAAATGGTGGCACATATCAAGAAGTACCAGAAATCTTTAACAAGATGTTTTGAAGAAAGATTTCATTTCCCTCTCAGATTCAAAGGATATGTTAACAAAATAAGCCACTTGTAGATAAACACATAATACCAATATTTATTGAGAGATATCTAGCTTACTTTCAATATACTAACATTAAAAGAAAAGATAAATAGAAACAGCAGAGGATACATCACCTAATTAGCAAAACTGGTTGTAGGTCCGAATTTGTCTTGATCTAACTTTGTCCATTTTTAACTTACAGTCAAAAGGACGAATGTTAGGATCCTGTGTTCGTCTATACAGTAGTTAGACACTCGTTTAACGTCGAGACCGAAGTACAAGTACAAAAAACAAAACAGTACATTTTGACCTTACAACAATTCGGACCCCTAACCGACCAGTCTGAGGGAGGTCCCCGAGTTGTTAGAGTTCTGAGAAGACCATAGGTACCACGAAGTTCCAAACGTGAGTTTCGTCCGTAAGTCCCGTGAGTGTCAGTCCCGTTACAGGTCCGTCCAATTTTCGTTCCGGTCTCCGGACGAGACGAAACAGAGACTTCGAATTTGTTCTGATAAATGAAAAGGATTATCAGTCGGGGGTCTACCAAATCCGACTTCTCGTATTCTTATTCCTTTTATTGTGTTCGTTGAAATAATTAAGATATTTATTGTCACATCTTGTATGACATCCAAAATCTCTTTTGGCAGATAAGTGTCAATAACTGCCTCAAGAGTTTGAGTGTTTGAACCAGGTATATCGTCAGGAAGGTATCGGAACAGTGTCATACAGTCGTTCACTCATGTCAAAGTTACAGATCTATGAAACATCATTTTTACTCGATTAGTTATAAAAAGAGATTTTTGTTGTCCATTGTGTACTTTAACTTTGTGTAACGGTTAGGTTGAGATGTAGACCCTGTCCGTCCTTACCATTGTAATTTTAATGATGACGTTCTCAGATACTAAAATACGAAGACAACCGGTTGTTATTCCGTCCACTTCGACAGAACCTACAACCACCCACTATAAGGACATATTTCTAAGCCTCTAGGTGAACGACGTAAGAGTTTCTTTGTTTGAATTGTTCTTCCAATTTCTAATTTCTACATATTTTCATCTTTTCAATGTAGCCGGGTATTACAATCGTAAAGAAATCAATACTCTTCTATATTCTTAAAGTCGAGTAATTTTTTGTTTGTTTTGTTTTGAAGTAGAGACTTTTGTAGACTGTTAGACTTGTGGACAAAACAACTTTTTTTTTTTTTTTTTTTGGAGAGAGTGGAGTGTCTAATCTCTGATATCCATCCTCAATTCCTTTCAAGAGGAATTGAAGGTCAGCAACTGTAGTGGCCATGATTTAATCTTGCAGTGGCAGTTTCCAGTTAGCAAGGACCCTTCATAACCATAAATTTGACCATAGTTTGGGGGCATTTCCTGGCTTTTACATCCCATGGTGCTGGGAAGGCTCATTCCCAGATCTGACAAAGATACCTGTCTTAGCTTCTTGGTCTAGGAAAATATTCCCTTTTCTTGCTTCTTCTCATATCTAGATTTACATTTAAAAAATCTTTGATCTCATATGGAACTATATATATCATCATTTTATCAGTGGCTCAGTCAATTATTTGTAAATGTAAGAGGCAACAATTTTCAGAAACACACAACATAGAAAATAATATGTGAAAGTGTTAGCTGCTCAGTTATGTCTGACTCTTTGTGATCCCATGGACTATGGCCCTCCACACTCCTATGTTGATGGAATACTGGAATAGGTTGCCATTCCCTTCTCTGGGGAAAATTCCCAACCCAGAGACTGAACCCAGGTCTTCTGCATTGCAGACAGATTCTTTACCATCTGAGCCACCAGGGAAGCCCATAGAAAACAATACAGCTATCAGTTATTAGTAGTCACAAGTAAAAATTTAAGTTAAAAACGTCCATTAGGTATAGCCTAGTATATCCTCAGGTCATCTGACTTAGTTAAATGATTATAAGCAAGTGTTAATCTTCTAGTTATAGATCATGGAGTATCAGATCTTTATTCAAAGACTTACTACTGATATAAGATTTAGAAGGAAACTTGGAGGTCCTTTTAATGACAATTAAAATTTTAACAATATAACATAACAACAAGGGATTATGCTAGAAGTAAGTAATAAAACTAGAAACTAATGTCCAGTGAAACATAAACAGTTTTCATTATGAGGGCATTAATCCTGCAGCCAAGGAAGGCTGCATTAAATAAAAATGGGGTTTGCCAGGGAGCTGAGAAAAACCAAGTGGCCATCTTGAATTTCCTGTAGCAATGACTCTTTGATTTATAGTTATAATTTACCCACTTTAATTTCCAAATTTAGAAGTCAATTATTGCCATGTTTTAAGGAAATCAGGATAAGAATAGTCTGACAGTGAGGGGTTAATTTTGTAGAAGCAGAATCAGCTTTATCTACATGTACCATAATCTTCATAGATCATTGTGAAATAATACTTATTTACTTTACCAAAGTACCAAAAGATTTTAAAAACAAATATAAACCACTTAAAAGCAGAGAAATTCACAATCTTATCAAAAGCCACATACTAAAGAAACAGTATTCTCTTAACGGAGTGAGAGAAAATAAAATTCCAGTATGGCACTTTTGTTTTTGCTCAGTCATATCTGACTCTTTGTGACCCCATGGACTGTAGCACACCAGGTTTCCATGTCCATTATCTCCCTGAGTTTGCTCAAACTCATGTCCATTGAGTCCATGATGCCATCTTGCCATCTCATCTTTTATCATCCCCTTCTTCTCCTGCTTTCAATCTTTTTTAATGAGTCACCTTTTTGCATCAGATGGCCAAAGTATTGGAGCTTCAGTTTCAGCATCAGTTTCTCTGATGAATATTCAGGGTTGATTTTCCTTAGAATTGACTGGCTTGATCTCCTTCTTGTCCAAGGGACTCTCGAGAGTCTTCTCCAGCATTACAATTTGAAAACATCAATTCTTCAGCCTTGTTTATAGTCTAACTTCCACATCCCTACAAGACTACTGGGAAAACCATAGCTTTGACTATACGAGCAGTTAATAAAATTTGTTTATTTGGTTAATCTTAGAAAGTCTTCTCCATAAATCTTGAAGAAGTAGCAGTGTTCTTAAAAAGGCATCAGAGTGAAACCATAGAAAGTGAAGTCGTTCAGTCATGTCCCACACTTTGTGACCCCGTGGACTGTAGCCGGCCAGGCTTCTCTGTCCATGTGATTCTCCAGGCAAGAATACTGGAGTGGGTTGCCATCTCCTTCTACAGGGGATCTTCCCAACCCAGGGATCGAACCCAGACACTTAGAAGTCATGTTTAAAATCTGATTACATTGCAATTGAGAAAGCAACCTGGTCATTGCTGTAACATGTAACACTTTTAAAAAGATAAGTAAAATTATAACTGACAACATTTTATCAAGATGTAGCAGATCTTTATGAATTCCACATAAATTTTAGGATATCTATATTAGTAACAACAACCATATAACCTGGCAAGATTGATCACTCCTCCAAAATCACTTCCCATGTAGTTTAACATGTCAAAAGAACCCAGGTAACTTAATCTTTCTCTTTGGGATGTCTCAAGTGCCCTCTGAAGCACCACAAGGTCAGCTAGAGGTCAAAAGAAAAAAAAGTTTTGTGTTTTTTTTTTTTTGTTCAAAGTCACTCATTCATGTCTGACTCTTTGCAATCCCAGAACTATACAGTCCATGGAATTCTCCAAGCCAGAATACTGAAGTGGGTAGACTTTCCCTTCTTCAGGGGATCTTCCCAACCCAGAGACTGAACCCAGGTCTCCTGCATTGGAGGCGGATTCTTTACCAGATGAGCCACAAGGGAAGCCACAACGGAAGAGGTCAAAAGAAATTTATTAGTTTAATTTAGGAAGTTTTGCTAAAAATAGCAAAAGGGTTTATAACCCTTTTGGATAGGATCATATAGGCCAATGTGAAACAACAGGTTTTCACTTAGCCAAAGTAAGAAAATATTTCAAAGGTAAACATAGAACAGATCACTTTAAAAGCAAAGAAACTTAAAATCCATTATCAAAGGCAGTTCAACATCTCAAGAAAAATTATATCATGCACAAAATCTTTTTCTTTGTAGCCACTTTCCATAAACTTCTTTTTAAAAAGCATTTCGTTCATTTAGACACAGCCACCTGTAAGTCAGACCTACTTTCTTTTTTTTCAATAAAATGTAATTTTATTTCTCATAATATTTTACTAAATACACACGTTCTTATTTCTTTAAACAGCCATGAATTGTCCTTTATATTATCATTCTGTAGATTGGTGAGCATAAATACCAGTGATAAGTTCTAAAAACATTTACTTTCTTATGGAGAACATCTCATAATGGCATCAAACATATTCATTAATAGTCTGAAATTTATTTAGTTTCTTTGTAAGAGGAAGCTGGTATACAAAATTAATGTTTCAAACTCTTATTTTATTTGGAAATGACCTAGCTATTCAATAAACTTTCATCAATTTAACACAATCCTAAAAATTCAAGTTACCCCAATCTGGAGAGACTATTTTAGACAGACATTATAAAAGCATAATTATTTTTAATAGAGTTTATCTTAAAATTTTTCTTCACTCAAATTATTTTTCTTGTTGACAAATGTAGCTTACATTAAACCTAGGCACAATAAAGTATTCCACAATGCTGATGACTCAAAACATGTCTTAAGTAGATTAGCAAATAAACATTAATACTAGATATTAAATATAAAATATTTCTCAGTTTATGTGAACCTGAAATTCATTTAGATTACTGTCTCTTGTAATTGTTTGATTTGTAATTAGTTAATTTCCTTTACGCCAGCTGAATAGAGCTCATTTGCAAATTAACCTCAGTAATATAATCTAAAAACAAAGATGCACATTAAGACATACAAGCATCCAGATGGACAGATCTTATAGTTTCTGCCTGGAATTTAAAATGTCTATGGCCACTCCTGCCTCCCTTTTATTCCCCCTAGGATTAAAGTTTTATCAATTAGCCCCAAACTGAAGGCTCACACAAGCTGAGCTATATATCTTAAGGACATGGCAGGGGTTAACTTCAAGCTTATCCCTAGGCAGGCTTTCTTAACAAGTTAACTGTTTTTAATTGCATATGCAAAAATAAATAGTTTTTCAGTTTCAAAGGAAAAAAATATGTTCATTTTAACCCGTTTTCTTCAGAGTCTAAAGACTATCATGGCCATCTTGTATCAAGAAAGGCATCTTTCCTTTCTGTAATCATAGTTTCATATCTAAGATATTTACCAAATAGTGCTCAAATTGACTTTGATAACAGGAACAGATCAACTGATATACATCTTGGATTTTCCTTCTGGGGAGGTAGGGTCTTCGTTTGATCAGAAGAATCTGAAGGGGTAAAGAAATTTGTAAGAGTGGAGGAAGGAGTCAGGAAAGCTGAGCTCCCCCTTCTCCTTGAGAGACAGGGAAATTAGACAGGGATTCAGTTTAGTTCAGTTGCTTAGTCGTGTCCGACTCTTTGCGACCCCATGAATTGCAACACGCCAGGCCTCCCTGTTCATCACCAACTCCCGGAGTTCACTCAGACTCACGTCCATTGAGTCAGTGATGCCATCCAGCCATCTCATCCTCTGTCGTCCCCTTCTCCTCCTGGCCCCAATCCCTCCCAGCATCACAGTCTTTTCCAATGAATCAACTCTTCGTATGAGGTGGCCAAAGTACTGGAGTTTCAGGTTTAGCATCATTCCTTCCAAAGAATCCCAGGGCTGATCTCCTTCAGGATGGACTGGTTAGATCTCCTTGCAGTCCAAGGGACTCTCAAGAGTCTTCTCCAACACCACAGTTCAAAAGCATCAATTCTTTGGCGCTCAATCTTCTTCACAGTCCAACTCTCACATCCATACATAACCACTGGAAAAACCATAGCCTTGACTAGACGGACCTTAGTTGGCAAAGTAATGTCTCTGCTACTGAATATGCTATCTAGGTTGGTCAAAATTTTCTTCCAAGGAGTAAGCATCTTTTAATGTCATGGCTGAAGTCACCATCTGCAGTGGTTTTGGAGCCCCAAAAAATAAAGTCTGACACTGTTACCACTATTTCCCCATCTATTTCCCATGAAGTGATGGGACCGGATGCCATGATCTTCGTTTTCTGAATTTTGAGATTTAAGCCAACTTTTTCACACTCCTCTTTCACTTTCATCAAGAGGCTTTTTAGTTCCTCTTCACTTTCTGCCATAAGGGTGGTGTCATCTACATATCTAAGGTTGTTGATATTTCTCCAGGCAATCTTGATTCCAGCTTGTGTTTCTTCCAGCACAGCGTTTCTCATGATGTACTCTGCATATAAGTTAAATAAGCAGGGTGACAATATACAGCCTTGATGTACTCCTTTTCTGACCTGGAACCAGTCTGTTGTTCCATGTCCAGTTCTAACTGTTGCTTCCTGACCTGCATACAGATTTCTCAAGAGGCAGGTCAGGTGGTCTGGTATTCCCATCTTTTTCAGAATTTTCCACAGTTTATTGTGATCCACACACTCAAAGGCTTTGGCATAGTCAAGAAAGCACAAGTAGATGTTTTTTTTCTGGAACTCTCTAGCTTTTTCCATGGTCCAGCGGATGTTGGCAATTGTATCTCTGGTTCCTTTGCTTTTTCTAAAACCAGCTTGAACATCAGTAAGTTCACAGTTCTTGTATTGCTGAAGCCTGGCTTGGAGAATGTTGAGCATTACTTTACTAGCATGTGAGATGAGTGCAAATGTGCAGTAGTTTGAGCATAGTTTGACATTGCCTTTCTTTGGGATTGGAATGAAAACTGACCTTTTCCATTCCTGTGACCACTGCTGAGTTTTCCAAATTTGCTGTCACTTTCACAGCATCATCTTTCACGTTTTGAAATAGCTCAACTAGAATTCCATCACCCCCACTAGCTTTGTTCGTTGTGATGGTTTCTAAGGCCCACTCGACTTCACATTCCAGGATGTCTGGCTCTAGATGAGTGATCAAACTATCGTGATTATCCAGGTCGTGAAGATCTTTTTTGTACAGTTCTTCTGTGGATTCTTGCCACCTCTTCTTAATATCTTCTGCTTCTGTTAAGTCCACACCATTTCTGTCCTTTATTGAGCCCGTCTTTGCATGAAATATTCCCGTGGTATCTCTAATTTTCTTGAAGAGATCTCTAGTCTTTCCCATTCTGTTGTCTTCCTCTATTTCTTTGCATTGATCGCTGAAGGAGGCTTTCTTATCTGTTCTTGCTATTCTTTGGCACTCTGCTTTCAGATGCTTATATCTTTCCTTTTCTCCTTTGCTTTTCACTTCTCTTCTTTTCACAGCTATTTGCAAGGCCTCCCAGACAGCCATTTTGCTTTTTTGCATTTCTTTTCCATGGGGATGGTCTTGATCCCTGTCTCCTGCACAATGTCACGAACCTCATTCCATAGTTCATCAGGCACTCTATCTATCAGATCTATGCCCTTAAATCTATTTGTCACTTCTACTGTATAATCATAAGGGATTTGATTTAGGTCATACCTGAATGGTCTAGCAGTTTTTCCTACTCTCTTCAATTTAACTCTGAATTTGGTAATAAGGAGTTTATGATTTGAGCCACACCCAGCTCCTGGTCTTGTTTTTGTTGACTGTATAGAGTTTCTCCATCTTTTACTGCAGAGAATATAATCAATCTAATTTCAGTGTTGACCATCTTGCCGGGAGACACCATGGGAGATCCCACTCATGACAAAGGTCATGTGGAAGAGAACTGTTAAGCAAGGCTTCAGAACTCAAGGGGCTCCCTAGGCTTTCTCGAGCATCTACCCCAAAACCAGAATCTGTCTGTTTTACTGTTCCATGACTTTCCCCAACTCCTCTGACATTAACAAGGGGCTGACCCTGACCACCTTTCTCTGGAGAAAATCAACTTAGGGCTATAGCTAATAAGTCTCCTGGACATGAGAGGAATATTTCATATCAAACCCCCTCTATTAGCATT
>SJYR01002859.1:46752-79293 GCA_006410655.1 Kobus ellipsiprymnus | reverse complement strand
AAAAAAAAAAAAAAACTGTATATATACTCTTTACAAGAGACACACTTCAGTCAGACCTAGAAACACATACAAACTGAAAGTGCTGCTGCTGCTAAGTCACTTCAGTGGTGTCTGACTCTGTAGGACCCATAGACGGCAGCCCACCAGGCTCCCCTGTCCCTGGGATTCTCCAGGCAATAACTCTAGAATGGGTTGCCATTTCCTTCTCCAATGCAGGAAATTGAAGTTGCTCAGTCATGTCCAACCCTCAGCGACCCCATGGACTGCAGCCTTCCAGGTTCATCCGTCCATGGGATTTTCCAGGCAAGAGTACTGGAGTGGGGTGCCATTGCCTTTTCCGACAAACTGAAAGTGAGAGGCTGTAAAAAGATATTACATGCAAATGGAAGTTAAAAAAAATGGAGTTGCATTATTAGTATTAGATAATATAGACTTTAAAATAAAAACTGCTACAAGAGACAGGGAAGGACACTATATAATGATTAAGGGATCAATTCAAGAAGCTA
Organism: Kobus ellipsiprymnus; assembly: GCA_006410655.1. NCBI lineage: Eukaryota > Metazoa > Chordata > Mammalia > Artiodactyla > Bovidae > Kobus > Kobus ellipsiprymnus. The sequence continues at coordinate 78,787 of SJYR01002859.1, read as the reverse complement.
TAACAATTATAAGTATATATGCACCCACATAGCAGTACCACAATACATAAGGCAAATGCTAACAAATCTAAAGGGGAAATAGACAGTAAAACAATATTAGTGGGAGTCTTTCATACCTCACTCACACCAATGGACAGATTATCAAGACAGAAAATTAATAAGGAAACATACGCTTTAAATGCTACATTGGACCCATTATAAATAATTGATATCTATAGGATATTTCATCTAAAAACAGTAGAATACACTATTTTCTCAAATGCACATGAACTTTCTCCAGTACACATCACATCTTGGGTCACAAATCAGGCTTTGGGTAATTTAAGAAAATTTAAATTTTATCAAGTAGTTTTTTTCTGACCACAACACTGTAAGAATACATACAAATCACATGAAAAAAAAAAAAAAAAACTGTGAAAAGCACAAACACTTGGAGGCTAAACAACAAACTTCTGAATAACCAACTGGTAAGGGAGGAAATAAAAGAAATTAAAAAAAAAAAAAACCTAGAAACAAATGACAATGAAAACATGATAACCATAAGTCTTTGCAATACAGCAAAAGAGTGCCAGTGGGAAATTTATAGCGATTCAAATGTATATCAAGAAAGGAGGAAAATATTAAATAAGCAACCTAATCTTACACCTAAAGGAACTAAGGAGCTTCTTGATGAAGGTGAAAGAAGAGAGTTAAAAGCCTGGCTTAAAACTCAACATTCAAAAACTAAGGTCATGGCATTCAACCCCATCACTTCATGGCAAATACAAGGGGAATAAATGGAAACAGTGACAGAGTTTATTTTCTTGGACTCCAAAATCACTGCAGATGATGATTGCAGCCATGAAATTAGAAGATGCATGTTAACTGGAAGAAAAGCTATGAGAAACCTAGACATTGTATTAAAAAGCAGAGAAAACAAAGGACCATCTAGTAAACGATGGTTTTTACAGTAGTCATGTATGAGTGTGATAGTTTTAGCATTAAGAAGGCTGAACACTTGAGAATTGATGTTTTTGAAATGTCATGCTTGAGAAGACTCTTGAGAATCCCTAGGACTGTAGTGAGATCAAACCAGTAAATCCTAAAGGAAATCAGTCTTAAATATTCATTGGAAAGACTAATGCTGAAGCTGAATCTCCAGTACTTTGGCCACCTGATGCAAAGATTCGACTCATTGGAAAAGACCCTGATGCTGGAAAGATTGAAGGCATGAGGAGAAGAGGACGACAGAGGACAAGATGGTTGGATGGCATCACTGACTCAATGGACATGAGGTTGAGCATGCTCCAGGAGTTGGTGATGGACAGAAAAGCCTGGCATGCTGCAGTCCATGGGGTTGCAAAAAGTCACGCTCAACTTACACCTAAAACAACTAGAAACAAAGAACAAAAATCCTTAAAGTTGGTGGCAGCAAAGAAATCATAAAGATCAAAGGAGAAATAAATAAAAGAAACCACAAAAATATTAATAAAACTAAAAGCTGGTTCTTTGAGAAGATAAACAAGTCATAAATTAGCAGCCAGCCACACGAAGGGAAAAAAGTAAGAAAACTTGAATCAATAAAATTAGAAATTAAAATGGAAAAATTGCAACATACAGCACAAAAATACAAAGAGATTACTATGGACAACTATATGCCAATAAAATGGACAACTTAGAAGAAATGAAAAAAGTTTTTAGAAAAGTATAGCTTTCCAAGAAAGAACCAGAAAGTTCTAGAAAATATGAACAGACCAATTACAAGCAGTGAAATCAATACTGTGATTAAGAATTTTCAGCAAGCAAAAGTTCAGGGCCAGATGGCTCCACAGGCAAATTCTAGTGAACAATTAGAGAGAAGCTAATATATATATTGCTCAAACTCTTTCACAAAAATATCGCAGAGGGAGAGAAATCGCCAGGCTCATTCTATGAGGCCACCATCACCTGACATCACAACCTGACAACGATGTCATGCAAAAAAAGAAAATTATAGGCCAATATCAGTGATGAACATGGACTCAAAAATCCTCAGCAAATTCTAGCAAACAGAAGCCAACAATACATTAAAAGGATCATACATCATGGTGGAGTTGGGTTTATCCCAGGGATGCAAGGATTCCTCAGTATATGCAAACTAACCAATATTATACACCATATTAACAAACTGGAAAAGAAAAAACATATGATCATCTCAATAGATGCAGAGAGAGATTTCAACAAAATTCAACACAGGTTTATGACAGACACTCTCCAGAAAACGCATATAGAAGGAACTCACTTCAACATAATTCTGACCATGTACAATAGACCCACAGCAAAAAATTCTGAGTGGTGAAAAACTGAAAATATTTCTCTGTAAAATTAGGAGCAAAACAAAGTTGCCGACTCTCACGACTATTGTTCAGTATATAATTTTGGAAATCTTAGCCACAGCCACCAGAGAAGGAAAAGAAATAAACGGAATCTAGATTGGAAAAGAAGTAAGTCTCACTGTCTGCAGATGACATGATCGTATACATAGAAAACCTTAAAGATGTCACCAGAAAATTACTAGAGCTCATCAATGAATTTAGGGCTTTCTGGGAGCTCAGCTGGTAAAGAATCTGCCTGTAATGTAGGAGGCCCTGGTTTGATTCCTGGGTCAGGAAGATCCCATGAAGAATGGATAGGCTACCCAGTCCAGCATTCATGAGCTTTCCTTGTGGCTCAAATGGCAAAGAATCTACCTGCAATGTGAGAGACTTGGGTTTGATCCCTGGGTTGGGAAGATCCCTTTGGAGGAGGGCATGGCAACCTACTCTAGTATTCTTACCTGGAGAATCCCCATGAACAGAGGAGCCTGGTGGGCTACAGTGCTTAGGTCACAAAAAATCAGACATGACTGAGTGACTAAGCATATTAATCAATGAATTTGGTGAAGTGGCAGGATAAAAAAATAAAACATAGCAATCTCTTACATCCCTATACACTAACATCAAAAGATCAGAAAGATAAATTAAGGAACAATTTCATCATTGCAACAAAAGTAATAAAATACCTAGGAATAAACCTACTTAAGGAGGTAAAAGATCTGTACTCAGGAAACTACAAGACACCGATGAGAAAAATCAAAGATGACATAAACAGATGGATAGATTTTCCATGTTACTAGATTAGAAAAATCAATTTTGTGAAAATGACTATACTACCCAAAGAAATCTATAGATTCAATGCAATCTCTTTCAAATTACCAATGGCATTTTTCATAGAACTAGAAAAAAGAATTACAATTTGTATGGAAGAAAAAAAGACTGAATAGTCAAAGGACTCTTAAGAAAGAAAAACAGAGGTAGAGGAATCAATCTTACTGAATTCGGACTATATCACAAAACTACAGTAATCAAGGCAGTATTGTTCTGGCATCAAAACAGCAATATAGACCAATGATACAAGATAGAAAGTCCAGACATAAACTCATGTACCTATGGGCATCTTATCTTTGACAAATGAAGGAAGAATATACAGTGGATAAAAGACAACCTCTTCAATAAATAATGCTGGGAAAACTGGACAGTTACATGTAAAAGAACAAAATTAGGATATTTTCTAACACCATACACAAAACATAAACTCAAAATGAATTAGAGGCCAGAAACTATAAAACTCTTAGAAGAAATCATAGGCAGAACACTCTTTGACATAAATTACCAAATGGTCCTCTTTGATCCACCTCCTAGAGTAATGGAATTAAAAACTAAAGAAATTTATAAATGGGATCTAATTAAATCTAAAAGATTTCACTCAGGAAAGAAAACTATAAAGATGAAAATACAACCCTGAGAATGGGTAAATAAGTGCAAACGAACCAGCTGACAATGGATTAATCTCCAAAATATAAAGTGGCTCAGGCAGCTCAATATTAGAAAAACAACCCAATCAGAAAAATGAGCAGAAGACTGAAACAGACATTTCTCCAAAGAAGATATACAGATGGCTGATAAACACATGAAAAGATGCTCAACAGTGCTTATTATTAAAGACATATAAATCAAAAGTACAATGAGATACTACCTCACAGCAGCCAAAAGAGCCATCATCAAAAAAAAATCTGTAAACAATAAGTGCTGGAAGGATGTGGACAAAAGAGAATCCTTCTGAACTGTGGCTGGGAATATAAATTGATACAGCCATTATGGAGAACAGTATAGAGATTCCTCAGAAAACTAGGAATAAATCTGCCATAGGATCCCACAGTCTCACTACTGGGTGTATATCCTGAGAAAATCATCAAAAAGACACATGTGGAGGCTGAGGAGTGAAGGAGAAGGTCCGGATGGTGGGAAGATGCTGCACTTTGGTATAAATTGCAATCAATTAGGGATCGTTTTTCAGACTCAAGTTAGTTCAGATAAGTGAGATCACCATTGCTGCTTTGAACACCTCAAAAGGGAGAATGTATTTATCAGGAGTGAAAGAGAAGAGCTTGGTAGGAGTCAAAGAAAACAATTTTGAAAAGTCTCGTGCTAGAGAAGACTCTTGAGAGTCCCTTGGACTGCAAGGAGATCCAACCAGTCCATTCTGAAGGAGATCAACCCTGGTATTTCTTTGGAAGGAATGATGCTAAAGCTGAAACTCCAGTACTTTGGCCACCTCATGCGAAGAGTTGACTCATTGGAAAAGACTTTGATGCTGGGAGAGATTGGGGGCAGGAGCAGAAGGGGACAACTGAGAATGACATGGCTGGATGGCATCACTGACTCAATAAATGCGAGTCTGAGTGAACTCCGGGTGTTGGTGATGAACAGCGAGGCCTGGCGTGCTGCGATTCATGGGGTCGCAAAGAGTCGAACACGACTGAGCAACTGAACTGAACTGAGAGCACCTTCTCCCATCGAACGTGAAGAATGCTTTGATGAGATGTCCAAGGATCGCTCTAAAGATAGAGTGTCCACCAAGGAGTAGAGGGAGAAAGACTGTGGCAGGGGTAAGACTCGGGAGAGGTGCAGTGGTTCCAGTGGGAGCAGTAGCACCAGGTCTCAGTTCAACTCTACCTTCAGTTCAGTCTCCAGTCCAGCAACTGGCTCCAGTTCGTCTTCAGGTTGGAGCCACTTAGGGAGTTCCAGCACATCCCGCAGCTCCAGCTTCAGCAGCTCCTCTGGCTCTCCATGTACATTACTGCGCAGACATGATAACAGGTGGCATTGCAGCTGCAGGTCCAAATCACTCAAAAGAAATGAAAAGGAAAGGAAAAAGCGAAGTATTTCCCAAAACCCACCAAAGTACACATTAGGAGGCTCACCAGGAATGTGACTAGGATCACATCATGGAGATATTCTCCACCTATAGGAAAATTAAAATGATTGACATTCTTGTGGAAACGATGCACCCTCATCTCTCTAAAGGTTACACACGTGGAATTTGAGAATCCAGATGAGGCTGGGAAGGCTCTGAAGCACATGGACAGAACACAAATGGATGGCCAGGAGATCACCACCACCACTATGCTGGCCCTCTGACCTTGGCCACCCCCAGGCGATTCAGCTATCCTGAGAGCATACCACCTCCCATGCCCTGAAGGTCACTCCCACAGATTTGGAGAAAGCCCCGTTTCCCTTGATGCAGGTCCTCCGTGCAGCAGCACTCCCGCTTCCTCTGCCAGCACCACTAACCGAGCTTTTCAGCTCCAAATCCTCTGGACAAGCAGGGCCGCTGAAGATCAGCCCTTGTGGATTAGATCCCATCCAGCTCACTCTTGTCACTTTTATAGCTAAAAGGAGATAATAGGAAAGAAATCCCTCCCTTGGGGGTAGGCTTTGGAGGTGGAGGCAGTGATTGAGACTCTCTCCCCAGGTAGCGGAGTTCCCACAGTAGGAGTGATGTGGGTTTGGGGTCGTGCTTGCAAAGAGGCCCTCCAATTTTCTAGCTAAAGAGCTTCCACATTTCTAGATCCTGAGAGTCAGCTTAGCAGCAAAACCAGCAGGGTTTAGCAGGGGACCCCAGGTGTTGGTACAGCCCCTGCCTGGAAGCACATTTTCCCATTCTACACATGACTTGCAGCCCATATGGTATGGAGTCCCACAGGAAAGGCTTGCTTTTATGCAACTGTTAGTCTGGCCCTGTTCCCCTCTCTGAGTCTTTTCCTACCCTCTAAGGTCAAACACCCAGCCCCCACCATTTTCTGCCTCAGATGGTTCTTTTCAGATGTACATATGTGTGTGCACTGGCATACATTCACACATCTCCCCATTTCTCTGAAATTGTTGAGTTGAAAGTCAGTTCTGCCTGGTACTTACTGAACAACATCCCCACCCACCAGTCTTCCATTCTGCCCCCATTCTGTTGTGTTCATATTCACGGTGGTCTTCCAGGTTACCTTGGCAACATGTACTTTGCCTTTTTGGCTTTTGCTATGCATTCAGTACTATAAATTTTCTGTTTTGAGTTTTGTAACTTTGTAGCATTTTAGATGAGGTTAGGTTTGTGCTTTGTTGTGTAGAGTAAAATAATTGTGTTGAATAAATCTAGAACTGGGGGGAAAATGACATATGTATGCCAATGTTTATTGCAGCACAATTTACAATAGACAGGATATGGAAGCCACCTAGATGTCCATCCACAGATGAATGGATAAATAAATTGTGGTATACATATTTACTGGAATATTACTTAGACATAAAAAGGAATGAATTTGAACCAGTTTTCATGAGGTAGATGAACCTAGAGTCTGTTATACAGAGTAATTCCAGAAAGAGAAAAGTAAATATATTAAAACATATATATGGAATGTAGGGAGGAAAAAAAAATGAAACTGTACTGATGAATCTATTTACTGGGAAGTAGTGGAGACACAGACCTAGAGAAAGGAGACACAGACCAAAAGGATTTGTGGACACAGCAGGAAAAGGAGAGCACGGTCATAGTGTTATTCAAATCAGAAAAAGGGTACTTACATATGCTAAAATATGTCACATCATCTCAAATTTTACTATAATGAGGGTCATCTACTTTGACATGTCTCCTTTCCCTTATTTTTATGTCCTTTGTATGTGCAAAGAGCATTTCCTTAGGATCATTATCTTGCTGACCTCAATCAACAGGATGTAGGTCCTATTTTTTCACTTAATGGCCTGAGGCAAATTGTATGCTTTCACTTATGGTTTCATTGTTAAGCACGACTGAGCGACTGAACTGAACTGAACTGAACTGAAGTCTTTTTCTTTTCACAATATTCTGATAGCTTTCCAAGTGATCATTAAATTATAGTAGTCTTCTCAAATTCCCTACATTTCCCTTTCTATCTACAATCCCCTAGTGAGATTTCTAAAACTATTTATGTAACTATCCTAATCTACCCTATCTGAGAAGAGAATAACTATCAGATACAAATGGAACTGTCCCTAGGACCTCAATCAGGTTTTCTGTTGTACCCCTCAGTGAAAGGTAGACAGAAATGGGAAAGAATTTGGTGATATACAGGAACACATCTGTGGGGTTTTCTGTTGTACCCCTCAGTGAAAGGTAGACAGAAATGGAAAAGAATTTGGTGATATACAGGAACACATCTGTGGGGTTTTCTGTTGTACCCCTCAGTGAAAGGTAGACAGAAATGGAAAAGAATTTGGTGATATACAGGAACACATCTGTGGGTTGCCTGAGGATCAGCAGAGTAGGGGAGACAGCAGTGATCGGAAAGATGGCCTGAGACCAATAAAATATCACTGGGCATATAAGCAAGGAAGCCATAGAACAGCAGTTAGCAAAACATCCCTATGGTGCTAACTAAACACCAGAAGTTGCAGTAGAAGGAAATCCCCTTAGCTAGTTACTACAATTGGGGAAATATCTTAAAAATCTTTGGGATTATCAAGATTAATAAAATGAAATTTCTAAAAAATAAAGGCCTTTATAATAACCTGAATATACAAAGATAAAAAACCTAGATTTGGTTTCTTACTGTAAAACACAACCAGAGTTTTACTCAACTATTGTGCATTCTGTAATGTTTGAGTTAAAATTAACTTATATTTAATAAGGCATAAAGATGGTAGAAACAATAATCTAATATATGATTGTTTTCTAATTATGAAACTTTATATTATGAATTATCCTAACTGCTTGTGCAACTCTTTTAAAAACCCTTCACAACTTATTTCCTGTTAGCCTAAAGTGTAACTCTAATTTTGTATTTTGTGGTGTGATCCTGCAACCCTCTAATCTAATTTCCTTCTTTCTCCTGTATATCCTGAAACATTATTTTATAAGAATGAATGTATATCAAAGGATATAAGTTGTGTATGCCTCCTATGCTGTTCTGTATGCCTGGAATTCTACACAAGTTCTTAGACTATGTAATAACATCTTTAGGAAATAACTCACTTTTTAGATTTTTCTAACCTTATCCCCTCTTTCTTCAATTCCATTTGCCTTAACCTGCTTATGAGTGATATTAGGTTTAAACCCTCCTCTCTCCTCCTAAGTAATCTAATGAGAGCATTCACCAAGATGTTGACATTTTGAGTTATGCATATCTTCCTGACTAGATCATGGGTTCCTTGAGAGAAATGTTTTATACAATCTTTTTTTCACATTTCTGAAACTTAACACAGTGTTAGGTGACTAGAAAGAATTTGTTAAACATGAATTAATTTGAAAAATCAACAATATGATATTTAAACTCCTGTCTCTTATACACATCTAGATGTGTATAAGAGACAGGTATAGAGATTCCTCAGAAAACTAGGAATAAATCTGCCATAGGATCCCACAGTCTCACTACTGGGTGTATATCCTGAGAAAATCATCAAAAAGACACATGTGGAGGCTGAGGAGTGAAGGAGAAGGTCCGGATGGTGGGAAGATGCTGCACTTTGGTATAAATTGCAATCAATTAGGGATCGTTTTTCAGACTCAAGTTAGTTCAGATAAGTGAGATCACCATTGCTGCTTTGAACACCTCAAAAGGGAGAATGTATTTATCAGGAGTGAAAGAGAAGAGCTTGGTAGGAGTCAAAGAAAACAATTTTGAAAAGTCTCGTGCTAGAGAAGACTCTTGAGAGTCCCTTGGACTGCAAGGAGATCCAACCAGTCCATTCTGAAGGAGATCAACCCTGGTATTTCTTTGGAAGGAATGATGCTAAAGCTGAAACTCCAGTACTTTGTAAAAAAAAAAAAAAAAAAAAATTGTATCACTATTCGTCAAGCAAGAACATCCCAAAGTTAGAGTAAAAAAACACATTACTAAATACTATAATTAATTGAGTTAGATAAAGGATAGATTCAGACTTAAAATGAAGAATGTACAGAAAACCATTAGGCCATTCAGGTAAATCAAATCCCTTATGATTAAACAGTGGAAGTGAAAAATATATTCCAGGTGTTAGATCAGATAGACAGTGTGCCTGACAATCTATGTTTGTAACATTGTACAGAAGGTAGTGACCAAAACCATCCCCAAGAGAAAGAAAAACAAAAAGACAAAATAGTTGTCTGTGGAGGCCTTAGAAATAGCTGTGAAAAGAAGAGAAGTGAAAAGCAAAGGAGAAAAGGGAAAGTATACTCATCTGAAGCAGAGCTCTATAGTATATCAAGGAGAGATAAGAAAGCCTTCCTAAGTGATCAATGCAAAGAAACAGAGGAAAACAATAGACTGGGAAAGACTAAAGATCTCTTTCAGAAAATTAGAGATATCAAGGGAACATTTCATGCAAAGATAGGCACAAGAAAGGGCAGAAATGCTATTGAACTAAAAGAAGCAGAAGATATTAAGTATAAGTGGCAAGAATACACAGAAGATCGATACAAAAAAGGTCTTGACCCAATAACCACAATGGTGTTATCATTCACTTAGAGCCAGATATCCTAGGGTGTGAAGTAAAGCGGGCCATAGAAAGCATCACTAGGAACAAAGCTAGTGGGTGTGATAGAATTTCAGCTACATTATTTCAGATCCTAAAAGATGATGTTGTGAAAGTGCTGCACTCAACATGCCAACAAATTTGGAAAACTCAGCAGTGGTCACAGGACTGGAAAAGGTCCGTTTTTATCCCAATCCCAAATAAGGGAAATGCAGAAGAATGTTCTGACTACCACAAAACTGTGTTCTTTTCACATCCTCCCAAAGTAATACTCAAAATCCTTAAAGCTAAGCTTCAACAGTATGTGAACTGTGAATTTCCAAATGTACATGTTGATTTAGAAAAGACAGAGGAATCAGAGATAAAATTGTCAACATCTGTTGGATCATAGAAAAAGCTAGAGAATTACAGAGAAACATCTACTTCTGTTTCTTGACTATGTTAAAACATTTGACTGTGTAGATCAAAACAAACTATGGAAATTCCTGAAAGAGATGGGAATACCAGACCACCTTATTTGCCTCCTGGGAAAACTGCATGCAAGTCAAGAAGCAACAGTTATAACTGGACATGAAACAACAGACTGATTCCAAATAGGAAAAGGAGTACGTCAAGGCTGTATATTGTCATCCTGCTTATTTAACTACTATGCAGAATACATCATTCAAAATGATGGGCTGGATGAAGCACAAGCAGGAATCAAGACTGTGGAGAGAAATATCAATAACCTCAGATAAGTAGGTGACACCAGCCTTATGGCAGAAAGTGAGGAGGAATTAAAGACCCTCGTTTTTTTAATTTTTATTTTTACTTTATTTTGCTTTACAATACTGTATTGGTTTTGCCATACATTGACATGAATCAACCACAGGTGTACATGAGTTCCCAATCCTGAACCCCCCTCCCATCTCCCACCTCATATCATCTCTCTAGATCATCCAGAAGAGTGAAAGAGATGGCTTAAAACTCAAAATTCAGAACACTGCGATCATGACTTCCGGTCCCACCTCTTCATGTCAAATAGATAGAGAAACAATGGAAACAGTGACAGACTTTATTTTCTTGGGCTCCAAAGTCACTGTGGACAGTGACTGCATCCATGAAATTAAAAGAAGCTTGCACCTTGAGGGGGGAAAAAATGGTATACCTAGACAACATGTAAAAAGCAAAGATTACTTCGACTACAAAGGTCTATAAAGTCAAAACTATTTTTTTCCAGTAGTCATTTATGGATGTGAGAGCTGGACAATATAAAAGTCTGAGCACCAAATAATTGATGTCTTTGAACTGTGGTGAGAGTCCTTGTGAGTCTCAAGGGACTCTTGAGAGTCCCTTTGGCAGAAAGGAAATCAAATCAGTCAATCCTAAAAGAAATCAACCCTGAATATTCATTGGAAGGACTGGGGCTGAAGCTGAAACTCCAATACTTTGGCCACTTGATGAGAAGATGTGATTCATTGGAAAAGACCCTGATGCTCAGAAAGATTGTAGGCGGGAGGAGAAGGGTCAAGAGAGGATGAGATGGTTGTATGGCATCCATGGCTCAATGGATATGAGATTGATCAAACTCTGGGTGGTGCTGACGGATAGGGAAGCCTGGTGTGCTTCAGTCCATGGGGTTTCAAAGAGTGGGACATGACTGTCACTCAACAACAATAACAACAAAGGAGACATATTGAATTGCTAATTGTGATGTTCATGTCAAGAGGGCAATAGACATATTTAGATAAGTGAGAAAATATATCTTGTTCTATAAGAAAAATATGACCAAAGTAATTCCAGCTGCATCTGCACTTCTTGGGAAGTCTGGCTCAAGAACTATATCTCCCCAATTTGATCACTGTCAGCCTCACTTATTAAATTCGAATTAAATGTTTGTCAAACTTCTGATATGATCAAAGCATCATACAGAGCACAAAAAATGTAATAGTCTTTACCCTCAGGAGGCAAATAATTTAAAAGAAAATATAAATATATTTATGGGTGCATTTTAGTAAATATGTTTTAAGCACCTATTGTTTCTAAGTCACTGCACTAGGTTTTATACCATAGAGGTAAAAATGGTCTCACTACTAGAACTGTTACTCTAATCAGAAGGATACTTAATTTCTAGAATATACAGCTTGGGTAAAATTGCATCTTTTTTCTCTATTTTTCTTTTTTTTTTTTTTTAATGGTATAAGAATTTATCTTAAACTTTATAACTAAAGTCATAGAAGCCAGTACTTATCAAAGAAAAGGAGCAACCCTGATAAACAAAAAGGAGAAAGTTTTGAAACCAATGCTACAATCTACATGGGCTTGGAAAAGGCCTAAAATGATCCTCAGTTGAGTTCAGTTCAGTCGCTCAGACATGTCCGACTCTTTGCAACCCCATGAATCGCAGCATGCCAGGCCTCCCTGTCCATCACCAAGTCCTGGAGTTCACTCAGACTCATGTGCATCAAGTCAGTGATGCCATCCAGCCATCTCATCCTCGGTCATCCCCTTCTTCTCCTGTCCCAATCCCTCCCAACATCAAAGTCTTTTCCAATTAGTCAACTCTTCACATGAGGTCAATATGATCCTAAATGATTATAAATCTTAGTCACTTCTAATACAGTGTAGAAAGGTTATGTCACATACTAATGAGGTCAAAGTCAAATGGTCAATAAAAATGGGGTAAAACTCATCTTTATCACAAACTCATTAGAACCATGAAGATCATTCTGATAAACGAAATAAAATAAATGTACAGTTCAGTTCAGTTCAGTCGCTCAGTAGTGTCTAACTCTTTGCGATCCCATGAACTGCAGTATGCCAGGCCTCCCTGTCCATCACCAACTCCCGGACTTTTACCCAAACCTATGTTCATCGAGTCGATGATGCCATCCAACCATCTCATCCTCTGTCATCCCCTTCTCCTCCTGCCCTCAATCTGTCCCAGCATCAAGGTCTTTTCCAATGAGTCAGCTCTTCTCATCAGGTGGTCAAAGTATTGGAGTTTCAGCTTCAACTTAAGTCCTTCCAATGAACACCCATGACTGATCTCCTTTAGGATGGACTGGTTGGATCACCTTGCAGTACAAAGGGCTACCAAGAGTTTTCTCCAACATCACAGTTCAAAAGAATCAATTCTTCGGTGCTCAGCTTTCCTTATAGTCCAATTTTCACATCCATACATGACTACTGGAAAAACCATAGCCTTAACTAGATTGACCTTTGTTGACAAAATAATGTCTCTGCTTTTTTATATGCTATCTAGGTTGGTCATGACTTTCCTTCCAAGTAGTAAGTGCCTTTTAATTTCATGGCTGCAATCACCATCTGCAGTAATTTTGGATCCCCAAAAATAAAGTCAGCCACTGTTTGCACTGTTTCCCCATCTATTTGCCATGAAGTGATGGGACTGGATGCCATGATCTTAGTTTTCTGAACGTTGAGCTTTAAGCCAACTTTTCCACTCTCCTCTTTCACTTTCATCAAGAGGCTCTTTAGTTCTTCTTCACTTTCTGCCATAAAAGTGGTGTCATCTGCATATCTGAGGTAAATGATGTTTCTACCAGCAGTCTTGATTTCAGCTTGTGCTTTATCCAGTCCAGTGTTTCTCATGATCTACTCTGAATATAAGTTAATGTTAATGAGTGTAGGTTAGACTGAATTGTAATAACCTTAGTCTTGTAATCTCTCTTCCTTAACAGAATAGTTTTATTGCTTACTTGTACAAATTCTGATGTAAGTTAGAGGATTAGCTCTCTATTGATATTATCCTACTTGAAGTTTGTTTTTTTTTTTTTTTTTTTTTTATTCAGGCTGTGTATATTCCCTTCATATTTATTAGCCAAAGAAGTCCTATGGCCAAAACTAACTACAAGGAGGCTGAAGAATATAGAGTATATAGCTATTCAATAATCAGCAAATTACTGTGCCACACTGACAACAAATGCCATCTCCGCTAAAGAAATGGCAATGTCATCAACAGTTACTAAGATGAAATGACAGAGACCCATTAAAGAAGAGCATATATTGTGTGAGACAAATTGTAACCATGGAGGACCATACGGGGCCATGTTGGGACATATCTTTCTCCTATATCCTCTACTTTAGCTCCTCTCTGAAAGGTAATAATTTCTGATGAACATTTCCTGAATTGCTTTGCAGGTGTCAAAACTGCTGCAAAATGGAAGAAATTAGCTACCTGATGACCATGAGTGCATAGCCCCGAGACCTGCTGGTGCCTAAGAATTGAAAATGTTAACCCTTTTGACATCACCCTGTTACCTCACCATCATCCAATTAAAGAACTGTGCATGAGCTGATCACATACTCTGGGACACTTCCTCCCTCACCTTGCTTTTTGCTGAAACTCATTGGGGAGTTCAGGCTCTTGAGCATTAATTGTCCTGGACACATTGTATGGCGTCTTACAATAGATGCTGCACTTTCCATCATCAGAACCCAAGGTCATTGGATTGGCTTTACTATGCATGGGTGAGCAGATCCAAGTTTTCATTCAGTAACAATTTTGGTGGCCAATGTAGAGCCCAGTCCCAAATGGGCATCATTCCCGTAGCACATTGGCCCCTCTCAAGGAGTTCCATGTGCACATTTGTTTCAAGAACAGCTATAGGTGCTTGCTGCTGATGAAGCTTTTTTGGCCCATGATGATTTTAATTTTATTGGTAAAGGGAATGAGAGGGTAACAGGCAGGAAGACCAGAGGTCCCCAAATGGCAGGAGGAAGTAAACTGAACGTGGCAGATGTATTTTTTCCTTTTCTACACAAAATTAGAAGAGGTTTCCTTTAATTCTGTGTTGAGGACACCTTGTTCTGCCTTAAGCTAACAAATGCATCTTTCTTATGTTAATGAAACTATGCATTTGCTTTGGAATTTGCCTTTCTTCAAAATGGTTCCACCTAAGGCTAACTTTTTTCTTTTCTCAGACCTTGGGATGATAATTGTTCAACAAACCAGTATTCCTGTCAGTTGTTTTATGACCAGGGGATGGCACACCTCATGCCATCCTATCTCAAAAGTCCATATTGTGGGAGAGGGGCCTGGTGAAACTCCCTCAGCCTTGAGGTGTCTTTCTTATCTGATTAATAGCTTTAGAACAGACATAAAATATCTTGCTATAAACTAGTAAGGGGGCACTCTTTCTGTTTTTCCCTATCTCTATTATATTTTGATAAAACTTTGCTACACAAAAAGCTCTAAGTAGTCAAGCCTTGTCTCTGACCCCGGATTGAAATCCTCTCCTCTGGAGGTCACGAATCCTAGTGTAACACACAGCTCATAGCAGCAAACTTTCAGGAACAAGGCACTAGAATTGGATGGTTAAGACTTCTTTGATAAATCACACAGTTCACATGCGACAACACAAAGGTATCCTTCCCTATTGCATTGGCTTTGGTTATAAAGGAATATTGGTTAAGATTTCCCTTTTTGAATAAAATCTTAGTCATCAGCCTCAGCTCTCATGGGGCACTGATTGGAGTCTCCACTTTGGATTCAAGCTTTATTTTTGGCTTTGTCCCTGACTTATGGAGCACTAGATGGGAATCTCCCTTTCTGGGGATAAGAAACTGTGATCCTGAGAGGCAACTTCCATTGCATTGGTTTGTTTGCTTGCTTAATATTTAACAATACCAAACCTGAATACTACGTTATCAGAGCTTTGTTCCATCCTCTAATCCTCACAGGGTATATTTGCAAAAACTGAGAGATCCTCAACTCCCATAAATGGAAAAAAAAAATAACTTTTGTTGTAATACTGTTTGACCTCTTGACTCTCTGAGATCAATAGCTCTGCTATTATATCAAAATGAGAATTTTGGTGTGTGTGTGTGAATGTCTTGGTACCTGAGACCAAATCCTGTTTTCTCTCCCTAGTTGTGACATTCATTAATGGGCTTTCCAGGTGGTGCTAGTGGTAAAGAACCCGTCTGCAAGTGCAGGAAACAAGAGATGTGGGTTCAATCTCTGGACCAAGAAGATCCCCAGAGGAGGACATGGAAACACATGCCTTCTAGTGTTCTTGTCTGGAGAACCCCACGGACAAAGGAGCCTGGCAGGCTAAAGTCCATGAGATAGCAAAGAGGCAGATTGATGACTAACACACATGTACAAATGCTCTTAGTAACTTGAATGGTGATTCATGTTTCTCTGGAAGTGAGGCATGTGAATATGATTGAATAATGAATATAAGTGTTTATTACTGTTCTTTGCTATTGTTTTTAAATCACTGACAATGGCTATATTGCTTGTTTTAACATATGCAATTAGAGGAACTATGTTTTCTATGAAGAACTTGCATTTTCCTACACATGCCTTTAAAATTTCAATGTTCTATGTGGACTCTCAGGAACTTGTCTGATCTTGTAAAGTCCATGAGACTGAGAAAAACAGAGGAGTTTTAAACTTACAAATACAAACTTATATATGTATATGTATACACACACACACACACACTCACACACACACACACACACACACACATATATACATACTAGCCAGAAGAAATTTCATGTTCCTGTGACCTAGGAAATTCTTATCATTAAGTAAATATCTGATATTAAGCATAGCTTAAACTTTATGGATAAATTAACAAAGACATATATTTTATTGTACCTAGGTTTTTTTTGTTCTTCATTTGCTAAGTCGTGTCTGACACTTTGTGACCCATGGACTGCAGTATGTCAGGCTTCCCTGCCCTTCACTAGGTTTACTGAAGGCCAATGTGTGTGAACTAGTCACTCAGTCATTTTGGACTCTTCAGTTAGTTCAGTTCAGTTCAGTCACTCAGTCTTGTCTGACTCTTTGTGACCTCATGGACTGCAGCACATCAGGCCTCCCTGTCCATCACCAACTCCCAGAGTTTACTGAAAATCATGTCCCTTGAGTCAGTGATGCCATCCAACCATCTCATTCTCTGTCATCCCCTTCTCTTTGTGCCTTCAATCTTTCCCAGCGTCAGGGCCTTTTCAAAAGAGTCAGTTCTTCACATCAGGTGGCCAAAGTATTGGAGTTTCAGCTTTAGCATCAGTCCTTCCAATGAATATTCAGGACTGATTTCCTTTAGGATGGACTGGTTGGATCTCCTTGCAGTCCAAGAGACTCTAAAGAGTCTTCTCCAACACCACAGTTCTAAAGTATCAATTCTTTGGTGCTGAACTTTCTTTACAGTCCAACTCTAACATCCATATATGACTACTGGAGAAACTAGCTTTTACCAGATGGACATTTGCTGGCTAAGTAATGTCTCTGCTTTTTAAAATGCTGTCTAGGTAGTTCATAGATTTTGTTGCAAGGAGCAAGTGTCTTTTAATTTCACAGCTGCAGGCGCCATATGCAGTGATTTTGAAGCCCCCCAAAATAAATTTTGTCACTGTTTCCACTGTTTCCCCATCTATTTGCCATGAAGTGATGGAACCAGATGCCGTGACCTTAGTTTTCTGAACATTGGGTTTTAAGAAAACTTTTTCCTCTCCTCTTTCACTTTCATCAACAGGTTATTTAGTTCTTCACTTTCTGCCATAAGGGTGGTGTCAACTGCATATCTGAGGTTATTGATATTTCTCCCAGCAATCTTGATTCCAGTTTGTACTTCATCCAGCCCAGCATTTCTCATGATGTACTCTGCATATAAGTTAAAGAAGCAGGGTGATAATATACAGCCTTGATGTAATCCTGTCTTTATTTGGAACCAGTCTGTTGTTCCATGTCCAGTTCTAACTGTCACTTTCTCATCTGCAAACAGATTTCTCAAGAGGTAGGTCAGGTGGTCTGGTATCCCCAACTCTTGAAGAATTTTCCACAGTTTGTTGTGATCCACACAGTCAAAGGCTTTTGTGTAGTCAATAAAGCAGAAGTAGATGGGTTTTTTTTTTTCTGGAACTCGCTTGCTTTTTTGATAATCCAGTGGATGTTGGCAATCTGATCTTTGGTTCCTCTGCCTTTTCTAAATCCAGCTTGAACATGTGGAAGTTCATGGTTCATGTACTGTTGAAACCTGGCTTGGAGAATATTGAACATTACTTTACTAATGTGTGAGATGACTGCAATTATGCAGTAGTTTAAGCATTCTTTGGCATTGCCTTTCTTTGGGATTGGAATGAAGACTCACCTTTTCCAGTCCTGTGGCCATTGCTGAGTTTTCCAAATTTGCTGGCACTTGTTAATTATGGCATTTGTCAACAAATAACAAAACAAACTAAACCACACAAAAGTTAACATGGTCCGATTTTCAAAAGCTATAAAATAAAGGTAAATGACATATGAGTTTTCAAGTGAATCTTTTAAGAATGACTGTGTTTTCGATATGTCTATTTAAAATACTTTTTGGGATTTTTGGTAATAAATTTTGCTATGTGAATCTAAATGATGAGAATTCATTGAACATCTGTGTGTGCTAAGTCATGTCTCAATCTTTGCAACCCTATGGACTATATGTAACCCACCAAGCTTCTCTGTCCATGGGATTCTCCAGGCGAGATTGCTGGAGAGGATTTCCAGGCCCGCCTCCAGGGGATCATCCCATCCCAGGGATTAAACCTGAGTCCATTACATCTAACTTCATTGGCAGGTTCTTTACCACTAGCATGTGAAAACCTAGGTCATTTCAAATAGAAGTTATAGAATATGTTCATAAGTCCAATCAGATGTAGTAGCATAACAGAGTTTACAATTGCTTACTTCATGGTGTTTGCTAGAGATTACGATTTTTAGGGGTTAAAATTATAATGCATGTCTACTAAAACAATAACAGAAGTATTTTCATATAATGAAGGAACAAGGAATGAACCTGCATTTTTGACAAAGAAAAAGAGTGGTAGATTTATCCTAAAGTTGGTTGATTTGGGGTGGAATAATAGGGGCAAACTAATATGGATATAGAAACTTGTGGAAGTTTGTGGAAATTGAGCCCTGAAAAAGGAGTTTCATGTATGGTTGGGCTAGAGTTAGATTAAATTTAATTAATGAAATGGCTTTTGTTATTGAAAGTGGGCTGATGCAGGACTAGATTTTGATGTTGTTGTTCAGTCTACAGAATTTTTACTTTCCTTCATTCTATATAGGATTTTAAATGTTTGATTTTTCTGAATTTTCAGCCATGCTCACTTCAAGCATATCAAGTGGTGGTTAAAAACATAGGAAGAATGGAATTTAATGCTGAGACAGAAAACCATAAAAAAAATTCACAGATGCTTAAATATGAGTCTGAAACCAGTTGACAAAGGTGTAAATCCCCTTCTCTATTTTTCTTAATTTATTAGCTATATTGGTCCTTTATGTCATGATTTATAACCAACATATTACATATGTTATATCCAATCATTGTATTTGTGGTGTTACTCATTTAACAACTCTAAACACAAGATATAGAATTTCAACAGACAAACTTAATCTGCCTTAAAATATATATTGATTTTTATTTCAGATTGGGAGCTCAATCTGAAAATTAAACATATATATCTAGGCAGAATTATCTTACAGTATTCAGGGAGCAATGTGCAAGGGAAGACACATTAGAGTAGATACTTTGAGGTTAGTGCCTAATTTGATTCCCAGCTGCAGTACATTTTCTTTTTTTGTTTTAATTAATTTATTTATTTTAATTGAAAACAAACTACTTTACAATATTCTGGTGGTTTTGCCACTCATTGACATGAATCAGTCATGGATGTACATGTGTCTCGCTTTCTGTAAACCCCTGCCACCTCTCTCCCCATCCCATCCCTCTGGGTTGTCCCAGTGGACAAGCTTCAGTTCAGTTCAGTCACTCAGTTGTGTCTGACTCTTTGCGACCCCATGAATCGCAGCACGCCAGGCCTCCCTGTCCATCACCATCTCCCGGAGTTCACTCACACTCGCGTCCTTTGAGTCAGTGATGCCATCTAGCCATTTCATCCTCGGTCGTCACCTTCTCCTCCTGGCCCCAATCCCTCCCAGCATCAAAGTCTTTTCCAGTGAGTCAACTCTTTGCATGAGGTGGCCAAAGTACTGGAGTTTCAGCTTTAGCATCATTCCTTCCAAAGAAATCCCAGGGTTTATCTCCTTCAGAATGGACTGGTTGGATCTCCTTGCAGTCCAAGGGACACTCAAGAGTCTTCTCCAACACCACAGTTCAAAAGCATCAATTCTTCAGTGCTCAGCCTTCTTCACAGTCCAACTCTCACATGCCTACATGACTACTGGAAAAACCATAGCCTTGACTAGACGGACCTCAGTCGGCAAAATAATGTCTCTGCTTTAGAATATGCTATCTAGGTTAGTCATAACTTTTCTTCCAAGGAGTAAGCGTCTTTAAATTTCATGGCTGCAACCACCATCTGCAGTGATTTTGGAGCCCCCAAAAATAATGTCTGACACTGCTTCCACTGTTTCTCCATTTATTTTCCATGGAGTGATAGGACTGGATACCATGATTTTTGTTTTCTGAATGTTGAGCTTTAAGTCAACTATTTCACTCTGCTCTTGTACTTTCATCAAGAGGCTTTTTAGTTCCTCTTCATTTTCTGCCAAAAGGGTGGTGTCATCTGCATATCTGAGGTTATTGATATTTCTCCTGGCAATCTTGATTCCAGGTTGTGTTTCTTCCAGTCCAGCATTTCTCATGATGTACTCTGCATATAAGTAAAATAAGCAGGGGGACATTATACAGCCTTGACATACTCCTATTCCTATTTGGAACCAGTCTGTTGTTCCATTCCCAGTTCTAACTGTTGCTTCCTGGCCTGCATACAGATTTCTCAAGAGGTGGGTTAGATGGTCTGGTATTTGCATCTCTGTCAGAATTTTCCACAGTTTATTGTGATCCACACAGTCAAAGGCTATGGCATAGTCAATAAAGCAGAAAGAGATTTTTTTTTTTTCTGGAACTCTCTTGCTTTTTCCATGATCCAGTGGATGTTGGCAATTTGATCTCTGGTTCCTCTGCCTTTTCTACAACTTGCTTGAACATCAGGGAGTTCATGGTTCATGTATTGCTGAAGCCTGGCTTGGAGAATTTTGAGCATTACTTTACTAGCATATGAGATGAGTGCAATTGTGCGGTAGTTTGAGCATTCTTTGGCATTGCCTTTCTTTGGAATTGGAATGAAAACTGACCTTTTCCAGTCCTGTGGCCACTGCTGAGTTTTCCAAATTTGCTGGCATATTGAGTGGAGCACTTTCACAGCATCATCTTTCAGGATTTGAAATAGCTCCACTGGAATTACATTACCTCTACTAGCTTTGTTCATAGTGATGATTACTAAGGCCCGCTTGACTTCACATTCCAGGATGTCTTGCTCTAGATGAGTGATCACACCATCGTGATTATCCGGGTCATGAAGATCCTTTTCATACAGTTCTTCTGTGTATTCTTGCCATCTCTTCTTAATATCTTCTGCTTCTCTTAGGTCCATACCATTTCTGTCCTTTATCAAGCCCATCTTTGCATGAAATGTTCCCTTGGTATCTCTAACTTTCCTGAAGAGATCTCTAGTCTTTCCCATTCTGTTGTTTTCCTCTATTTATTTGCATTGATCGCTGACAGATTGTGGTCCACTGGAGAAGGGAATGGCAAACCACTTCAGTATTCTTCCCTTGAGAACCCCATGAACAGTGTGAAAAAGCAAAATTATAGGATATTGAAAGAGGTACTCCCCAGGTCAGTAAGTGCCCAATATGCTACTGGAGGTCAGTGGAGAAATAACTCCAGAAAGAATGAAGGGTTAGAGCCAAAGCAAAAACATACCCAGCTGTGGATGTGACTGGTGATAGAAGTAAGGTCCGATTCTGTAAAGAGTAATATTGCATAGGAACCTGGAATGTCAGGTCCATGAATCAAGGAAAATTGGAAGTGGTCAAACAAGAGATGGCAAAAGTGAACGTTGTCATTCTAGGAATCAGTGAAATAAAACGGACTGGAATGGGTGAATTTAAGTCAGATGACCATTATATATACTACTGCGGGCAGGAATCCCTCAGAAGAAATGCAGTAGCCATCATGGTCAACAGAAGAGTCCAAAACGCAGTACTTGGATGCAATCTCAAAAAGGACAGAATGATCTCTGTTTGTCTCCAAGGCAAACCATTCAATATCACGGTAATCCAATTCTATGCCCAAACCAGTAACGCTGAAGAAGCTGAAGTTGAATGGTTCTATGAAGACCTACAAGACCTTGTAGAACTAACACCCAAAAAAGATGTCCTTTTCATTATAAGGGACTGGAATGCAAAAGTAGGAAGTAAAGAAACACCTGGAGTAACAGGCAAATTTGGCCTTAGTATATGGAATGAAGCAGGGCAAAGACTAATAGAGTTTTGCCAAGAAAATGCACTGGTCATAGCAAACACCCTCTTCCAACAACACAAGAGAAGACTCTATACATGGACATCACCAGATGGTCAACACTGAAATCAGATTGATTATATTCTCTGCAGCCAAAGATGGAGAAGTTCTATACAGTCAACAAAAACAAGACCAGGTGCTGACTATGGCTCAGATCATGAACCCCTTATTACCAAATTCAGACTGAAATTGAAGAAAACAGGGAAAACCACTAGATCATTCAGGTATGATCTAAATCAAATCCCTTATGATTATACAGTGGAAGTAAGAAATAGATTTAAAGGCCTAGATCTGATAGAGTGCCTGATGAACTGTGGAATAAGGTTCGTGACATTGTACAGGAGACAAGGATCAAGACCATCCCCATGGAAAAGAAATGCAAAAAAGTAAAATGGCTGTCTGGGGAAGCCTTACAAATAGCTGTGAAAAGAAGAGAAGTGAAAAGCCAAGGAGAAAAGGAAAAGTAAAAGCATCTGAATTCAGAGTTCCAAAGAATAGCAAGAAGAGATAAGAAAGCCTTCTTCAGTGCACCAGCTTTGAGTGCCCTATTTCATGCATTGAACTTGGATTGTTCATCTATTTTAAATATGGTAATATACAGGTTTCAATGCTATTTTCTCAAATCACCCCACCCTTGCCTTTTCCCACAGAGTCCCAAGCTCTGATTTACATCTGTGTCTCTTCTCTCATCTCGTATATAGGGTCATTATTACCATCTTTCTAAATTCCATACATACATGTTAATGTACTGTACTGATGTTTTTCTTTCTGACTTATTTCACTCTGTATAATAGGTTCCAGTTTTATCCACCTCATTACAACTGATTTAAATGCATTCCTTTCAATAGCAGAGTAACATTCCGTTGTGTATATGTACCACAACTTTCTTAACCATTCATCTGCTGATGGACATCTAGGTTTCTTTCATGTCCTACCGACTGTAAACAGTTCTGCAATGAACAATGGGGCACACATGTCTTTTTCAATTCTGGTTTCCTCGCTGTGTATGCCCAGCAGTGAGATTGCTTTGTCATATGGAAGTTCTGTTTCCAGTTTTTTAAGGTATCTCCACACTGTTCTCCATAGTGGCTGTTTGCACTACTACCAACAGTGTAAGAGGGTTCCCTTTTCTCCACACTATCTCCAGCATTTATTGTTTGTAAACTTTTGAATAGCAGCCATTCTGACTGGTGTGAAATGGTACCTCCTTGCGGTTTTGATTTTCATTTCTTTGATAATGAGTGATGTTGAGCATCTTTTCATGTTTGTTAGCCATCTGTATGTCTTCCTTGGAGAAATGTCTGTTTAGTTCTTTGGCCCATTTTTTGATTGGATCATTTATTTTTCTGGTATTGAGCTGCATGAGCTGCTTGCATATTTTGGAGATTAATTATTTGTCAGATGTTCCATTGGCTATTATTTTCTCCCATTCTGAAAGCTGTCTTTTCCTCTTGCTTATACTTTCCTTCATTGTGCAAAAGCTTTTAAGCTTAATTAGGTCCCATTTGTTTACTTTTGCTTTTATGTCCACTACTCTGGGAGGTGGGTCATAGAGGATCTTGCCGTGATTTATGTCAGAGTGTATTCTGCCTATGTTTTCCTCTAGGAGTTTCACAGTTTTTTTTTGCCTTACATTTAGATCTTTAATACATTTTGAGTTTATTTTGTGTATGGTGTTAGAAATTGTTCTAGTTTCATTCTTTTACAGATGGTTCACCAGTTTTGCCAGCACCACCTATTAAAGAGATTATCTTTGCTCTGTTGTATGTTTTTGCCTCCTTGGTCCAGATAAGGTACCCATAAGTGTGTGGATTCATCTCTTGGCTTTCCACTTTGTTCCATTGATCTGTATTTCTGTCTTTGTGCCAGTACCATACTGTCTTGATGACTGTATCTTTGTAGTATAGTCTGAAGTCAGCCAGGTTGATTCCTCTATTTCCATTCTTCTTTCTCAAGATTGGTTTATCTATTTGAGGATTTTTTGTTTCCATGCAAATTATGAACTTATTTGCTCTACTTCTGTGAAAAATACTATTGGTAGCTTGATAGGGATTGCATTGAATCTATATATCACTTTTGATAGTGTACTCATTTTCACTATATTGATTCTTTTGATCCATGAACATAGTATATTTCTCCATCTATTTGCATCATCTTTGGTGTCTTTAATCAGTGTCTTATAGTTTTCTATATATAGGTCTTTTGTTTCTTTAGGTAACTTTATTTCTAGGTGTTTCATTCTTTTTGTTGCAGTGATGAATATGATCGTTTCCTTAATTTCTCTTTCTGTTTTCTCACTGTTAGTTTACAGGACTGTAAGGGATTTCTGTGTATTAATTTTATATCCTGCAAATTTACTATATCCATTGATTAGCTCTAGTAAATTTCTGGTGGTGTCTTTAGGGTGTTCTATGTAGAGAACCATGTGATCTGCAAATAGTGAGTTTTACTTCTTCTTTTCAAATCTGGAATCCTTTTCTCTTTTCTGATTCCTGTGGTTAAGACTGCGAAAACTATGATGAATAGTAGCGGTGGGAGTGGGTGCCCTTGTCTTGTTCCTGACTTTAGAGGAAATGCTTTCAATTTTTCACCATTGAGGATAATATTTGCTGTGGGTTTATCATATATGACTTTTAATATGTTGAGGTATGTTCCTTCTGTGTCTGCTTTCTGGGTTTGTTTGTTTGTTTTTTTATCATAAATGAGTGTTGAATTTTGTCTAAGGCTTTCTCTGCATCGACTGAGATAAACATGTTTTTTATCTATTTGTTAATGTGATGTATCACATTGATTGATTTGCAAATATTGAAGAATCTTTGTATCTCTGGGATAAAGCCCACTTAGTCATGATGTATGATCTTTTTAAAATATTGTTGGATTCTGTTTGCTATATTTTTGTTGAGGATTTTTGTGCCTATGTTCATCAGTGATATTGACCTGTAATTTTCTTTTTCTTCTTCTTCTTCTTTTTTTTTGGGGGGGGTGAGGGGGCATCTTTGTCTGATTTGATATTAGGGTGATGGTGGCCTCATAGAATGAGTTTGGGTGTTTATCTTCCTGTGCAATTTTCTGGAAGAATATCATTAAAATAGCTGTTAGTTCTTCTCTAAATTTTTCGTACAATTCAACTGTGAAGCCATCTGGTCCTGGACTTTTGTTTGTTGGAAGATTTTTTATTACAACTTTGATTTCTATGCTTTTGATGGGTCTGTTAAGATTTTCTACTTCTTCCTGGTACATTTTTGGACGGTTATACTTTTCTAAGACTTTGTCCATTTCTCCCAAGTTGTCCATTTTATTGGCATATTATTGCTGAGATAATAGTCTTTTATGATCCTTTGTATTTCTGCAATGTCTGTTATGATTTCTCCATTTTCACTTTTTTTTTTTTTTTTTTTCTCCTCTCCCGTTATTTCTTGCTGAGTGTGGCTAATGGTATGTCTATTTTATTTATCTTATCAAAGAACCAGCTTTTATTTTTGTTGATTTTTGGTATAGTTTCCCTTGTTTCTTTTTCATTTATTTCTGCACTGATTTTTATGATTTATTTCCTTCTACTAACTTTGGGGTTCTTCATTTCTTCTTTTTCTAGTTGCTGTAGGTGTAAATTTCAGTTATTTATTTGATGTTTCTCTTGTTTCTTGAGGTATGCATGTATTGCTGTGAACTTTCCTCTTAGTACTGCTTTTACTGAATCCCACAGGTTTGGGGTTGTTATGTTTTAATTTTCATTTGTTTCTATGCATATTTTGATTTCTTTTTTGATTTATTCCATGATCTGTTGGTTATTCAGAAGCATGTTGTTTAACCTTTGTATGTTTCTATTTCTAATAGTTTTTTTTTTCTTTCTGTAATCAACATCTAATTTTACTGCATTGTGATCAGAAAAGATGCTTTAAATGTTTTTTTTTTCTCTTTCTTTCTTTCTTTTTTTTTTTTACCAAGGCTAGATTGATGGGCTATTTTGTGATCTATCCTGGAGTACATTTTGTGTGCACTTGAGAAAAACGTGAAATTCATTGTTTTGGGGTGAAATGCCTTATATATATCAGTTAGGTCTAACTGGTCCATTGTATGACTTAAAACGTGTTTCCTTGCTACTTTTCTGTTTGATTGATCTATCCATAGGTGTGAGTGTAGTATTAAAGTCTCCCACTATTACTGTGTTACTCTTGATTTCCACTTTCAAACTTCTTAGTATTTGCCTGAAGTATTGAGGTGCTCCTATGTTGGTTGCATATATATTTATAATCGTTACATCTTCTTGGATTGATCTTTGATCATCAAATTGTGTCCTTCTTTGTCTCTTTTCACTGTCTTTATTTCAAACTCTATTTTATCTGATATGAGTATTGCTACTCCTGCTTTCTTTTTGTCTCTATTTGTGTGGAATATTTTTTTTTTCCAGCCCTTCACTTTCAGTCTGTATGTGTCCCTTGATTTGAGATGGGTCCCTTGTAGACAGAAAATATATGGGTCTTCTTTTTGTATCCATTCAGCCAGTCTTTGCCTTTTGGTTGGGGTATTCAACCCATTTACATTTAAGGTAATTACTGATAAGTATGATCGCATTTAGAATCAAATCCAATTCCTACTTCAGAGGGCTCAAATGAATCTTATGCACACCAGGACCCAGGGACTCACAGAGACTGAGACAGAATTGTCTTGGAGTGTCTCGGGTGGATGTATGGGTGAGTAGTAAACTGCCATAGGGACAAGGGCTCTGAATGCAGCAGACTTGTGTATGGCATAAGCCCTCTTGGAGGCAGTCGCCATTAACCCCATTATGGAGCTAGTAGACCTCCAAGACCTTTCAAAACTAACAATCAAAAAATATGCCTTTTTCATTATAGGGGACTGGAATGCAAAAGTAGGAAGTCGAAAGATACATGGAGTAACAGGCAAATTTGGCCTTGGAGTACAGAATGAAGCAAGGCACAGGCCAATAGAGTTTTACCAAGAGAACACACTGGTCATAACAAACACCCTCTTCCAACAACACAAGAGAAGGCTATGCACATGGACAACACCAGATGGTCAACACTGAAATAAGATTGATTATATTATTTGCAGTCAAACATGGAGAAGCTCTATACAGTCAGCAAAAACAAGACCAGGAGCTGACTGTGGCTCAGATCATGAACTTCCTATTGCCAAATTGGAATTGGAGAAACCACTAGACCATTCAGGTATGACCTAAATCAAATCCTTTATGATTATACAGTGGAAGTGATTAACAGATTTAAGGGACTAAATATGATAGACGGAGTTCCCAATGAACTATGGATGGAGGTTTGTGACATTGTATAGGAGATAGGGATCAAGACAATCTCCAAGAAAAAGATGCAAAAAAAAAAAAAAAAAAAATGGCTCTCTGAGGAGTCCTTACAAACAGCTGAAAGTGAAGAGAAATGAAAAGCAAAGGAGGAAAGGAAAGATATACCCATTTGAAAGCAGAGTACCAAAGAATAGCAAGGAGCAATAAGAAAACCTTCCTAAGTGATCAATGCAAGGAAATAGAGGAAAACAATAGAATAGGAAAGACTACAGATCTCTTCAAGAAAATTAGAGATATCAGGGAATATTTCATGCAAAGATGGGGCTACTAAAAGACAGAAATGGTATGGACCTAATAGAAGGAGAAGATATCAAGATGAGGTGGCAAGAATACACAGAAAACTGTACAAAAAAAGATCTTCATGGCCCAGATAATCACGATGGTCTGATCACTCACCTAAATCCAGATATCCTGGAATGTGAAGTCAAGCGGGCCTTAGGAAGTATCACTACGAACAAAGCTAGTGGAGGTGACGGAATTCCAGTTGAGCTAATTCAAATTCTGAAATATGATACTTTGAAAATGCTTCACTCAATATGCCAGCAAATTTGGATAACTCAGCAGTGGTCACAGGACTGGAAAAGGTCAGCTTTCATTCCAATCCCAAAGACAGGCAATGCCGAAGAAGGTTCAAGCTACCACACAATTGCACTCATCTCACATGCTAGTAAAGTAATGCTCAACATTCTCCAAGCCAGGCTTCAACAATAAGTGAACTGTGAACTTCCAGACGTTCAAGCTGGTTTTAGAAGAGGCAGAGGAACCAGAGATCAAATTGCCAACTTCTAAAATATCATGGAGAAAGTAAGAGAGTTCCAGAAAAACATCTATTTCTACTTTATTGACTATGCCAAAGCCTTTGACTGTGTGGATCACAATGAACTGTGGAAAATTCTGAAAGAGATGGGAATACCAGACCATCTGACCTGCATCTTGAGAAACCCGTATGCAGGTCAGGAAGCAACAGTTAGAATTGAACATGGAACAACACACTGGTTCCAAATAGGGAAAGGAGTACGTCAAGGCTGTATATTGCCACCCTGCTTAGTTAACTTTTATGCAAAGTACATCATGGGAAATGCTGGGCTGAAGGAAGCACAAGCTGGATTCAAGATTGCCTGAAGAAATATCAATAACCTCAGATATGGAGATGACACCACCCTTATGGCAGAAAATGAAGAATTAAAGAGCCTCTTGATGAAAGTGGAAGAGACGAGTGAAAAAGTTGGCTTAAAGCTCAACATTCAGAAAACTAAGGTCATGGCATCCAGTCCCATCACTTCATAGCAAATAGATATGGAAACAGTAGAAAGTGTCAGACTTTATTTTTCTGGGCTCCAAAGTCACTGCAGATGGTAAATGCAGCCATGAAATTAAAAGACATTTACTCCTTGGAAGGAAAGTTATGACCAACCTAGACAGCATATTAAAAAGGAGAGACATTACTTTGTCAACAAAGGTCCATCTATTCAAGGCTATGGTTTTTCCAGTAGTCATCTATGGATGTGAGAGTTGGACTATAAAGAAAGCTGAGCACGAAAGAATTGATGCTTTTGAACAGTGGTGTTGGAGAAGACTCTTGAGAGTCCCTTGGACTGCAAGGAGATCCAACCAGTCCATCCTAAAGGAGATCAGTCCTTGGTGTTCATTGGAAGGACTGATGATGAACCTGAAACTCCAATATTTTGGCCACCTCGTGCAAAGAGCTGACTGATTTGAAAAGACCTTGATATTGGGAACATTTGAAGGCAGGAGGACCAGTGGGCAACAGAAGATCAGATGGTTAGATGGAATCACTGACTCAATGGACATGAGTTTGTGTAAACTCCAGGAGTTTGTGATGGACAAGGAAACCTGATGTACTGCAGTTTATGTTGTCACAGAGTCAGACACGACTGAGTGACTGAAGTAAACAGCTCCCAGAACTTAAAAAAGACTGTTATATAGACACTTGGAGGGCACAAACAGAACCCTGTTTGCACCAGAACCCAGGAGAAAGGTCCAGTGACCCTAGAAGAGACTGACACAGACTTGCCTGGGAGTGTCCAGGAGACTCCAGTGGAGGCATGGGTCCATGGTGCCCTGCTGCAGAGCTGGGGGCAGTGAGTGTAGCAGTACGTGTATGGGATCTTTCAAAGGAGGTCAACATTATCTTCATCATCTCCACCATAGTTTGGCCCCAGGTAAACAGCAGGGAGGGAACACAGCTCCATCCATCAACAGAAAATTGGATTAAACATTTACTGAGCATGACCCTGCCCATCAGAACAAGACTCAATTTCCCCCTCAATCAGTCTCTCCAATCAGGAAGCTTCCATAAGCCTCTTATGCTTCTTAATCAGAGGGCAGACAGATAAAAACCACAATCACAGAAAACTAACCAATCTTATCACATGGACCACAGCCTTGTCTACCCCAATGAAACTATGAACCATGCCCTGAGGGCCACCCAAGATGGATAGGACAAGGTGGAGAGTTCTGACAAAATGTGGCCCACTGGAGAATAGAACAGCAAGAAGAGATAAGAAAGCCTTCTTCAGCGATCAATGCAAAGAAACAGAGGAAAAGAACAGAATGGAAAAGAATAAATATCTCTTTAAGAAAATTAGAGATATAAAAGGGATATTTCATGCAAAGATGGTCTTGATAAAGGACAGAAATGGTATGGACCTAACAGAGGCAGAAGACATTAAGAAGAGGTGGCAAGAATACATGGAAGAACTGTACAAGAAGATCTTCACGACCCAGATAATCATGATGATGTGATCACTAATCTAGAGCCAGACATCTTGGAATGTGAAGTCAATGGGCCTTAGAAACCATCACTACGAACAAAGCAGGTGGAGGTGATGGAATTCCAGTTGAGCTGTTTCAAATCCTGAAAGATGATGCTGTGAAAGTGCTCCACTCAATATGCCAGCAAATTTGGAAAACTCAGCAGTGGCTACAGGACTGGAAAAAGTCAGTTTTCATTCCAATTCCAAAGAAAGGCAATGCCAGAGAATGTTCAAACTACCGCACAATTGCACTCATCTCACATGCTAGTAAAGTAATGCTCAAAATTCTCCAAGCCAGGCTTCAGCAATACGTGAACCGTGAACTCCCTGATGTTGAAGCTGGTTTTACAAAAGGTGGAGGAACCAGAGATCCAGTTGCCAACATCCGCTGGATCATGGAAAAAGCAAGAGAATTCCAGAAAAACATCTATTTCTACTTTATTGACTATGCCAAAGCCTTTGACTGTGTGGATCACAATAAACTGTGGAAAATTCTGAAAGAGATGGAAATACCAGACCATCTATCCTGCCTCTTGAGAAATCTGCAGGCAGATCAGGAAGCAACAGTTAGAAATGGACATGGAACAACAGGCTGGTACGTCAGGGCTGTATACTGTCACCCTGCTTATTTAACTTATATGCAGAGTACATCAAAGAAACGCTGGACTGGAAGAAACACAAGCTGGAATCAAGAATGCTGGGAGAAATATCAATAACCTCAGATATGCAGATGACACCACCCTTATGGCAGAAAGTGAAGATGAACTAAAAAAGCCTCTTGATGGAAGTGAAAGTGGAGACTGAAAAAGTTGACTTAAAGCTCAACATTCAGAAAACGAAGATCATGGCATCTGGTCCCATCACTTCATGGGAAATAAATTGGGAAACAGCAGAAACAGTGTCAGACTTTATTTTTTTGGGCTCCAAAATCACTGCAGATGGTGGTTGCAGCCATGAAATTAAAAGACGCTTACTCCTTGGAAGATAAGTTATGACCAACCTAGATAGTATATTCAAAAGCAGAGACATTACTTTGCCGACTAAGGTCCATCTAGTCAAGGCTATGGTTTTTCCAGTAGTCATGTATGGATGTAAGAGGTGGACTGTGAAGAAGGCTGAGCACTGAAGAATTGATGCGTTTGAACTGTGGTGTTGGAGAAGACTCTTGAGAGTCCCTTGGACTGCAAGGAGATCCAACCAGTCCATTCTGAAGGAGATCAACCCTGGGATTTCTTTGGAAGGAATGATGCTGAAGCTGAAACTCCAGTACTTTGGCCACCTCATGCGAAGAGTTGATTCATTGGAAAAGACTCTGATGCTGGGAGGGATTGGGGGCAGGAGGAGAAGGGGACGACCCAGTATGAGATGGCTGGATGGCATCACGGACACGATGGACGTGAGTCTGAGTGAACTCCGGGAGTTGGTGATGGACAGGGAGGCCTGGCGTGCTGTGATTCATGGGGTCGCAAAGAGTTGGACATGACTGAGCGACTGAACTGAACTGAACTTGATATTTTTGGCAAACTTCCTATCAGACTTTAATTAAATTTCGTTTGACCTCCAGCTAATTTTAGAATTCCTCTGAGAGCCCCTAAGCCAACTCAGAGAAGTAATAAACTAGTATTCTTTTTCCTATGTTAAATTATATAAGAAACTTTGTCAAATGAATGATAAGCCTCTTCAGTTTATACCATATGGGTAAATGTCATTAATATAGACACTCTAGAAATTATATTATCAGTCATGAATTTCAGCTATTTTAAAATATTGTATGTCAATGCAACTTGG
>SJYR01002859.1:12886-46591 GCA_006410655.1 Kobus ellipsiprymnus | reverse complement strand
TGTCAATGCAACTTGGTTAAATTTCTTTGTCAAAAACATTTTAATTCAAGCTTTAACCTTGTATTTTTAACTCTTTTGCCATTCATAGACAGCTTAGCTGATGCCTTGTAAAAGTGCTTCATTTTTAAGAAGATTTATAGAAAGAATTTTTGACAAGTACAGGTTTCTGATAACTTTCAGGTTATTTTTCTGAACTGGATAAGAACTGTAAAAAGTCTAATAGAAACTGTGATTTCACAAAAATGTTAGCAGAAAAGATCAGTTACATAGGATTGGATAATGATAA
Organism: Kobus ellipsiprymnus; assembly: GCA_006410655.1. Lineage (NCBI taxonomy): Eukaryota > Metazoa > Chordata > Mammalia > Artiodactyla > Bovidae > Kobus > Kobus ellipsiprymnus. The sequence continues at coordinate 46,305 of SJYR01002859.1, read as the reverse complement.
ATATTATAATTTGGGTTATTATCTGAAATATTACTGGGTTTTAATTTATTTTACAGATACAGGGAATCCTTTCCCCTTAAGCTAATTATGATTTGCAGCAACTTTTCAAATCTTACTTTTTTAAGTAGAATTTAAAGGGCTTCCCCAATGGCTCAGTGGTAAAGAATCCACCTGCAATGCAGGAGATGTAGAAGACATGAGTTCAATCCATGGGTGGGGATGATTCTCTGGAGGAGAGAGCATGACAACTCATTCAAGTATTCTTGGCTAGAGAATCCTAAGGGCAGAGAAGCCTGGCAGGCTACAGTACATAGGGTTGCACAGAGTTGGACATGACTGAAGTGACTTATCATGCACACACAGAATCCCTCTTAGATTCCCAGCAGCTTAACCAGGTAGAAAAGTAATGCCATCTGCTAACAGAAACAAGAATTCAAAAGTATTTTGGGACTCGACAAACAGAAATCCACTCAAATCTACATGTCAAAATCTTGACAAGCCCTGACTGTGGCTTTCCTGACCTTGAAAGACCTTTTAAAGTTCAGTCTGAGATTCCTTATGAAAAGTCCTACCCCAGTGAATTTAAAGAAGCCTATGTGCAAGCAAAGTAGCCTTAATGTACTCACATGGGTAAAAATGAGGGTAATGTTAGAGGGAAAATAATTAAATTTCAATGGATATTACACTCTAGATTTGTTAAGTGAGGTCAGTATTTGCTGCCTAACAGTCACTTCCCAGATGGCCCTTTGCTGTTCTGTTATATTATTGTAAAGTTTAGTTGAATTCCTAAGAGAATACTCTGTTTCTGAGGCTAATCACAGCAGTTTATCTTTGAAAGAGAATTTCATGCCCCATGACCTGGAACCAGGAGATTATGTAGCTGAAATGGGCCTCAGTTAAAGAACTGTCTCCAACCTAGATAAAATGACCCTTTTCAAGTACATTTAACTAGTTTATGTGCAGTAAAACTGAATGAAACTGACGCTTGAACTCATATTTCCCACTTGAGAAGGGCCCCTCTATTGTACTCATGTGCAGAGGGCACTGTTGACCCAAAATGACACCCACACAATGATGAGAAGACAGCAATGGTGGGCAGCTGAACCAGATATCTGGCACAAGCCTGTAAGATATAGCATACTACAAATTGCCAAATGTTTTCTCCCTATTAATATGGAAAGTTATAGTTTTACTTTAAACCACAGTGATGTGGTAAATGTTTAGAATGTGAAGATAATTTGTTAGTTGAGTTGTCACAGAGTATAACCATTCATGATCTTAACACTGTTTAAGTCAATTGCTGAAAGCACATATAAAATGCTATTGTAAAATAGGGTATAACTGATAAAATGCATTGCCTGTATAATGTATCCTGGCTAGCACACTTCTGAGATAAGAACTATGTATAATTAGTTTTCCCCCAAAATGGATAACTAGACAGATATATACAAAAAGCAAATTTAGCATTAAGGTAAACAAAGTAAATTTAGTATGACAGACCCAGGGAAGGCAGCAGCCATTCAGGCATCAGGAGATAAAAAATTTTAAGTGCCCTACATATAAACCTTCAAGTTTTGAAATTTCAAAGATGTCAACATGAATTTGCATGTCTCAATTCAGTTAGTTCAGTCGTTTAGTTGTGTCCGATTCTTTGTGACCACATGGACTGCAGCATGCCATGTTTCCCTGGCCATCACCATTTACCAGAGCTTGCTCAGACTCAAGTCCATTGAGTCGGTGATGCCATCCAACGATCTCATCCTCTGTTGTCCCCTTTTCCTCCTGCCTCCAATCTTTCCCAGGATAAGGGTCTTTTCAAATGATTCAGTTCTTCACATGAGATGGTCAAAGAATTGGAATTTCAGTTTCAGCATCAGTCCTTACAGTGAATAATCAGGACTGATTTCCTTTAGGATTCATTGGTTTGATCTCCTTGTAGTCAAAGGGACTCTAGAGTCTTCTCCAACACCACAGATCAAAAGCATCAATTCTTCTGTGCTCCGCTTTCTTTATAGTCCAACTCTCACATCCATACATGACCACTGGAAAAATCATAGCTTTGACTAGACAGGCCATTATTGGTAAAGCAATGTCTCTGATTTTTAATATGCTGTCAAGACTGGTCATAGATTTTCTTCCAAGGAGCAAGCATCTTTTATTTAATTTCATGGCATCAGTCACCAGCTACAGTGATTTTAGAGCCCAAGAAAATAAATTCTGTCACGGTTTCCATTTTATCCCCATATATTTGCCAGGAAGTGATGGAACTGGATGCCATGATGTTAGTTTTCTGAATCTGAGTTTTAAGCCAACTATTTCATTCTCCTCTTTCACTTTCATCAAGAGGCTCTTTAATTCTTCTTCACTTTCTGCCATAAGGGTGGTATCATCTGTATATCTGAGGTTACTAATATTTCTCCTAGCAATCTTGATTTCAGCTTGTGCTTCATCCACCCCAGCATTTCACATGATGTATGTTGCATATAAGTTAAATAAGCAAGGTGACAATAAACAACCTTACTGTACTCCTTTCCTGATTTGGAACCAGTCTATTGTTCTATGTCCTGTTCTAAATGTTGCTTCTTGACCTGCCTACACATTTCTCAGAAAGCAGGTAAGATAGTCTGTTATTCCCATCTCTTGAGGAATTTTCCACAGTTCACTGTAATCCACACAGTCAAAGGCTTTGGTGTGCTCAATAAAGCAGAAGTAGATTTTTTTCCTGGAACTCTCTTGCTTTTTCAATGATCCAAAGGATGTTGGCAATTTGATCTCTGGTTCCTCTGTCTTTTTTTTTAAATCCAGCTTGAACATCTGGAAGTTCATGGTTCACATACTGTTGAAACATGGTTTGGAGAATTGTGAGCATTACTTTCATTGCATGTGAGATGAGTACAATTGTGCAGTAGTTTGAGCATTCTTTGGCATTGCCTTTCTTTCAATTGGAATGAAAACTGACCTTTTCCAGTCCTGTGGCCACTGCTGAGCTTTTCAATTTGCTGGCATATTGAGTGCAGCACTTTCACAGCATCATCTTTTAAGATTTGAAATAGCTCAGCTGGAATTCCATCACCTCAAATACTTTTGTTTGTATTGATGCTCCCTAAAGGTCTGTCTAGTTAAGGCTATGGTTTTTCCTGTGGTCATGTATGGATATGAGAGTTGGACTGTGAAGAAAGCTGAGCACCGAAGAATTGATGCTTTTGAACTGCGGTGTTGGAGAAGACTCTTGAGAGTACCTTGGACTGCAAGGAGATCCAACCAGTCCATTCTGAAGGTGATCAGCCCTGGGATTTCATTAAAGGAAATGGTGCTGAAGCAGAAACTCCAGTACTTTGGCCACCTCATGCGAAGAGTTGACTCACTGGAAAAGACTTTGAAGCTGGGAGGGATTGGGGGCAGGAGGAGAAAGGGACGACCGACGATGAGATGGCTGAATGGCACCACTGACTCGATGGACGTGAGTCTGAGTGAACTCCAGGAATTGGTGATGGACAGGGAGCCCTGGTGTGCTGTGATTCATGGGATCACAAAGAGTCAGACACGACTGATTGACTGAACTGAACTGAACTGAACTGAAAGCCCACTTGACTTCACAGTCCAGAATATCTGGCTGTATGTGAATGATCACACCATTCTGGTTATGAACATCTTTTTTGTACAGTTCTGATTTTTTGTATTGCCACCTCTTCTTAATATCTTCTCCTTCTGTTAGGTACATGCCATTTCTGTCCTTTATTGTGCCAATCTTTGCATGAAATATTCCCCCTTGGCATCTCTAATTTTCTTGTGGAGATCTCTTTCCCATTCTATTGTTTTCCTCTATTTCTTTGCACTGGTCACTGAGGAAGACTTTCTTCTGTCTTCTTGCTATTCTTTGGACCTCTGCATTCAGATGGGTATATATTTCCTTTTCTCCTCCACCTTTGAATGCAAAGAATATAATCAATCTGATTTTGATATTGACCATATTTTATTTCTAATCACATGTTAGTTCACACGTCTGGCATACATTTTCACGTGTGCATCTTGTTCCAGTGGTCGTGTTTTTTTTTTTTTTTTTTTTCACTTTACATTACTGTATAGAGTGCAGTAGTACAGCATGTTTATTTCAAACCAGGGTGTCTGGAAGCAATCGTAAAAACAGTGATTATGTACTTCACACTACTAAGAAGTGCCAAGTAATAACAATGGAAACAAAAGTGAAAATTATTAGAAAATGGAGAGGGCTTAAAAGATGGTAAACATCACACATTCTTATAATAATATGATTCATTCAACCATTGTGTGAAGTCTATTTTCAAAGAATAGGCTAATTCTGTTGTTTTGGTGACAATGCTTCTGGTGATCTGAAATTGAGCCCTCTCTTAGTTTATCATTCAGAGAGACCAAGGGTCCTGAAAAACATAGCCAAAATCTCTCTTCCTATTGTATGGAAGGGTAACCCCAAAGCCTGGGTCACACATGTAATTTTCCAGGACTAATTTTTCCACCACTTTATACCAGATACCAAGAAAAAAAAAATTGCTTGGACAAAGCATCCCATTCAATATTCTTTTGTTGCAAGGGAAATCTTCAGGCCAGCCCCCATTAATGGATGATTTTTATCCCAATGTCAAAGTAGTGCATCTGCCACTGAATACTATATTGCTCACCCAACCTATGGACTAGGGAGTTATAGTGGCTTTCAATAAATATTATTTATATCACACTTCTTCAGGCAGGGGATGCAAGTGATGAATCAGGTACAACCTGGCAACAATTTTGGAAGAACTATAATATATACAAGGCCATAAAAACATTGACTTTTCTTGGCATGAGATTATGATCATTATCATTAATGGGCTTTGGAAGAACCTGTACCCACAGTTGTTCATGAATTTTTTGCAGACCTTTGCAGTTTGCCCTCCATCACCAATTGCTGAGGATGCTTCATGTATACCATTTCCCATCTCCTCTCACTCTTCTGGTCAGTAACTCTTTTTTCTTGTTCACTCAATGTAATTCTCTCTATGCCTGCTATTGTATTGTACTACTGTATTTTTCAAAGTACTCTACTGTAAGATTAAAATATTTTATTTATTTTTTTGTGTTTGTTTCTCATGTATTATTTTTCTGAAAAGTATTATAAATTTATTACAGTATAGTAATAGTTGAGAAAAGAAGAGATATGAAAGGCAAAGGAAGAAAGGAAAGATATATATCCATCTGAATGCAGAGTTCCAAACACTACCAAGTTTTCTTTGAAATGAATATCAATAACTTTCTCTCTTCTAATTCTGAAAAATTGACTTTGTCCTCATATAGCAAATAATCAGAGCAATCATCACTACAGTTCTCCTCAGGATTGAAGAGTATCAAAGAAAAGATGGGGAATTATAAGAGCAGAACTCTATGAGGCCTTCCCAGAACAGAACCCTCTCCTTTATCTTCTGCTTAGCTCTTCTCTGGAGTAGCTAGAAAATAGTATGCAGTGTAAATTTCCTGAGTTGTTTCACTGATGCTAAAAACCCCACCAAATGGAAGAAATTAACTACTTGATGAGCATGACCACGAGACAGGCCCTAGACTGGCAGGAGCTTGAAGATTGATTGTGTTAACCCCTGTGACCTTGCCCTATTACTTTGCCATCAGCCAGTCAAAGAATTTTGCACAAGCTGATCACATATTCTGGAACTCCTCCTCCTTCACCTTGCCTTTAAAACTTTTTGTGGAAACCCAATGGGGAGTATAGGTTTTTCAAAATTGGCTATCCTTCACTCCTTGTCTGGTGCTTTACAGTAATAAATACTGCACTTTCCTTCACCAAAGAAATGAAAGCAAAATCACAGAATTAAATAATACCAGTTCTGTTAATTTTTTAATAACTGGTAAATATCAATATTGAGTTAGACCTCAATTTGAGTGTAAAGTAAAATTACCAAAGGTCTAAAATGGTGGCATGATGTAAGTTTGTGAAATAATTGTATTATACTTTTATAATTTATCTTAATATGATGCCTAGTAAATGGCAGTGTTTTTCCATTTTTTCAAAATTGTCTGGCTTTTCTAAATATTGTTAACAATATTAATATTGTCTCTAATTTATATTGAATGGTTGTGTCCAACTTTATTTTAAGGAATACATGCTGCCATGTTTGGGGAGTTGAGGACTTGAGAAAATTATAAAGAAGATTCTAGCTAAGAGTTGTCCACACTAACAGTAATGAGGCAGAAGGAAGGCATAAAGATTCAGAATACTGGCTAAAGAAGTTTGTGGGGCCCTAAATGGGAAACCTTAAAATAGAAAAGGGCTAGCTTTGCTGTGGGAAATTAAGATGGCGCCTGGTGGAAGATATAGGGGCATGGTCAATGTTGTTTGTCAAAGCTTTTGATTGGCTCTCTTGATTTCCGTGCACGTGGACAGCACGTGATCACCATAGACTCCTGTTATAATGATGGCACATGACAATTTGACCTTTAACGTGATTGGTGAAACTATGGTAAGTCCCTCTCAACCCCCACTTGTCTTCCAGGAGCTTGCGGCAATAAAGCGGAACTGCTCAGATGGAACCCCCGTCGCGTCTGATTGTCTCTCACTCGCCGAGGGGCTGGGTTGGCAGACAGCAGGCTCACTTTTCCTCGGGACCCCTCAGCTCTGCTGAGGGAAGTTCCACTTCCTCTCTCTTTCTGCGGAGCACCCCCCGCAGAAACTGGCGCCCAACGTGGGGCACGAAGTGGACAGACGGAGGTGGTGACACCATGCAGCTCTGAAAGAAGGAGCGACGAGGGACCCTAGGCTGGTCACAGCACGGCGCTCCCCTTGAGGAGTATCGCCCGAGGTAAGCCAGACTTCAAGGTGGGTCCCCCTCTGTTTTGAGGGAAGTAGCAAAAAAACTCTCCTGACTTATTTTTCTTCTCCTCTTCTTTTCTGATCTGTCCTTAATTCCTTTTGGGGGAGTTTCAGTGAATGGGTGAACGGTTGCAGAGGTAATTGATGAGTCCCAGCTAGGGCTACACTCTGGCGGACTCTGAAGGCCCTGCAACAAGTGAGCCTCAGTAACTAGAGCCCAACCGGGTGAAATGCTCCTTTAAACTTTCTTAACTGAGGACGTGGCCTAGAATCTTCCCTGTGGGCATGGGTCAGGCAATTAAAGGCCATTAGGGTGCCTGCCACTTGAAGACTCCCGTGACAGGATAAGGGGGTCACGGAACATGCTAGAAAACTCTAGGGTGCCCGGCCCCAGCAAGAAAACTTCCGTGCAATGACACAGGCACATAAACAGTTTCAAAATCATGCCATAACCCAACTTTCTGGCCACCACCACTCCCGGTAGGATTTTTGGTGGTTGTCCTCAGTGACTTTTCTTTCTATTCTTTCTTGGCAACATGGGAAATAACATTGGTAAGCCTGATGAGCCTGCACTAAAGGCGCTGAGATATATGCTCAAGAGTAGAGGACTTGAAGTTTCAGATAATCAGGCTACTAAAGTCTGGGAGACCGTTACACGGTTGGCCCCCTGGGCTGGGACACCATAACACAAGCCTTCCACTGTCCTAACAATTTTTATCAAAGAGGGAGACCATGCCCTGAGCCTGAGAGTAAAATTGTCGAGGCATCTCAGATAGGGGTAAACCTTACAAATATCCTCCCTACACAGGTGTGCTGGTCAAGAGGTGACGTTAAAAATTGTCCAAAGCTATGGAGCAGTATCATATTTGTGCTGCCTATGGTCATTGAGACTCTTAAGCCAGAGTCAGACCTCCCATGAAACAGCTCTGCAAGGGGGAGTCTAAGAAGTGGCTTCTAAGTTTCTTTTTCATAGGGGTGAAAGGCCATGGCCTCTAACCTATCCAAACATTACATTCAACATGAGCTACCTGAAAGGGGCTCTCTTGACATGGTTTAGATATGCTGATCAATACTGGAAGTCAACAAACAACTGGTCTGGGTGGGACCTTTGCATCTCAGCAGCAGAGGGTGACACCCCTATTATCCTGGGGCCTGGCCCAATAGATTGGAGACCTATTTTTCTGGCGATGAAAACAAATAAGAAAACCAATGATACTTAGGCCTTTCCCAATCCCAAGCCCAGTTTCACAAGGGGGGCCATGGAAAGCCCGACAGACCAATGGCATGTATATAATAGTATGACCTCGCTATCGTGGGAGGGAAGGGCCTGCTTCCCGACTGGCACTTATTTTGGACTTTTCAATCCTAGCCAAATCACCAATGCAACAATTAATGTTACTAAGTGTATAGATTACAACACAACAAAAGACTCCTTTGTGGTTCTTGATCTTCCTCCATATATATGGGTCCCAGTCAATCAAACTAGTGAAGTAATCTGGAAAGGGCCCACTGATATTATTTCAGAATTTCATAGAAAGCCTCGAGCAGCTGGCTTAATTATTGTTGAGATAGTGTCCCTTCTCTCCCTTATAGGTACTACTGTGACGGGATCCATACTGGGGATTCAACAAGCACAAACGATAGAAGTTGTGAACAACATATCTTCCATATCCTCTCAAGGGTGCCAGACAACATCAACACAATTTGAACACCTTCGATTAATTTCATAGAAAGCCTCGAGCAGCTGGCTTAATTATTGTTGAGATAGTGTCCCTTCTCTCCCTTATAGGTACTACTGTGACGGGATCCATACTGGGGATTCAACAAGCACAAACGATAGAAGTTGTGAACAACATATCTTCCATATCCTCTCAAGGGTGCCAGACAACATCAACACAATTTGAACACCTTCGATCAGCTATAATGGGACTTCAACAACAGTTGGACTTTTACGCACGAGCACTAGAGACTTTGACTGTCTTAACAAGGTTAAATTGTGATGTTAGATATCATAATTTCTGTCTTATGGCTTTTCCAGTTCTTAGTAAAACATTAAAAAAGGCACAAAATCTTTCAAGCAATGTGAAAACATGGGATTTAACATTTTGGAATAATCAAGATGTGTTAACAAACATCATCTTAAATCTAAATGTGTCTAAGGTAAAACAAATTGTACCCCAGATATTTTGGGAACAGGTAAAAAGGGGAGTAACAGATCTATGGGACTGGGTACAAAGTCCATTTACCTGGTTTAAAAATACTTTCTATCTGATTGTTTTTGTTGTTTTGCTTGTTGTAGTGTTAAAGGTAAAAAACCTCACAGCCCACAATAGATGCTTACAACAAAAAAATAGTTATGCTTGCCCAGGTCATAGAGGAAGAGCCCCACGTTGGACACCCACAAAATCCCTGGATTTATTTAAGCCCTTCAAGAGATTAACCAAAACATATAAATAAAAAGAGTTCTAGATGCCCATCATCTAGAGAGATTCCACCTAGCCCCCAAGAGGTGGTTGGATAGCCTACAATGGGTAAGACCCTCAGAGGAGGGCAACCTAAGACAGGCACAGCCACTAGAGCGGCTGGCGAGGCTGGAGGTTGGCCGCCTACAGCTTTATGCCTTGCTCTACAGAACATCAATACAAATGTCTTGAGGGCTTAAATAAAATAAAAAAGGGGGAGATGTGGGGCCCTAAATGGGAAACCTTAAAATAGAAAAGGGCTAGCTTTGTGGTCAGAAACTAAGATGGCGCCTGGCAGAATAGATAGAGGCGTAGTCTATTTTGTTTGTCAAAGCTTTTGATTGGCTCTCTTGATTTCTGTGCACGTGGACAGCACGTGACCACCACAGACTCCTGTTATAATGATGGCACATGACAATTTGACCTTTAACGTGATTAGTGCAACTATGGAAAGTCCCTCGCAACCCCCACCCCCCGCTTGCCTTTATAAGCCAGGAGCTTGAGGCAATAAAGTGGAACTGCTAAGACGGAACCCCTGTCACGTCTGATTATCTCTCCGTCACCGAGGGGCTGGGTTGGCGGACAGCAGGCTCACTTTTCCTTGAGACCCCTCAGCTCTGCTGAGGGAAGTTCCACTGCCTCTCTTTCTGCGGCAAGCCCCCCGCAGAAGTCATCTACAGTTACAAATCCATATGAAAGGGGAGAGGCAAATGTGAAATTTTGATAGCAAAACAAAAATATTCAGACTCAAACTAGGAGAATAACAACCCCAAAAGCATGCAACTCTATGTACTGGGTAACTCCGGGTGGGTGGGAATCCATAGATGAGAGAAATAGATAGAGTTCAATTCACCGCTCTTCAAGTTGTTATGTTTATATTCTTTTAACAACCCAGTGGAAATAAGAAAAAATGTCTACATTTTACATAGAAAAGCCAGTAGGCATAAAGATGGGCAATATATTTCTTAAGATCAGACATCAGGTAAGGAATTAAATTGGAAACCTGAACTGAAATTAGCTGAATCTTCAAGACTACTTGTTTTTCCATTATAACAGTTTGATTCAAAGCAGCAGTGATTTTTATCCCAATATTATGAAATGTCCTAGAGATCTATGACTTTTTAAAACCTTTAAGCCTTTCAGAAAACTCTGAAAGATAATTTGTGAAGTTTTAGAACTTCTTGGAACAGACCAGATAACCACTGGTCAAGAAACTATGCAAGGTGAATTTACAATTTAAGTATGTCTGAGATAGAGTTCAGAATATCTACAGGAGTATAGTATGCTCCCTTAGATTATTTTTCCTGAAATAATAGTTCCTTTATCTCATATATATGCATGAGATGCAAAGCAGGCAATTCAAAGAAGAAAATGAAGAAATTAGTATCTATAGCATTTTCTCTGTGCCAAGCACTGTATAGATTCCTTCACATCTACTTCATAAACTTTAGGTTATGCTTTCTGGTCAGCACCTGAAACCCTAATCTTAGTGAAATTTACACCATCTTTAGATACTTATGATTTTCTATTGTAAATGGTGAGAGAGCTGATCAATGGTATCTCTGAGGTTGAAGGCTACTCACCATCAGATAAAAGGCAACTGGAAGGATGCTTGGAGATATGAAAAGCTGCTTTGAATCTGACTTGAAGCTACAGTATGCACCTGGGCATACTAACGTGCTGAATTAATGAAAACTTCACCATTGTCCCCTGAACCAGTCAAACAACAAGACTTACTGTAATAAATATTCTAAAATAAATATAAATACACTCTAAATATACTATAGAAATTCCTTTCAACCTAAAAATAAAAAGGAAGAGAGAACAAAAGGAAAACTCACAGATTAAAATTGATGTGGAAATCATTTTTCTAAATAAATGCATGAAATATGTTGTAGGAAGTAAGCAATCCCTCCTGCAGACTGGTTATGCATTATGAGTATATATTTATTCCAACAAAGCCAGCTGAAGTTACGTTTTAGAAAACCACTTTTAGAATTCCCCATATTGTATTATCTGGCAATATTTGGTCAGTCAAAGATGGATTGAAACTTGGAGAGGCAATCACTTTGCCCTAATGAAAATTTTATTAACTTTGGAATTAAAAAATTCTGAGTGTGACTTTACACTGAGAGGCTTATTGAATTGACAAGTAAAAGTTGGTAACTATATCCAGGATGACTACTCCCACCTTGAAAATTGTTGGAAAACACATAGCTCAGTGATTTAACATATTTAATAAGTTCTATCTATTGTTTTCATGAAAAACAATCACATGATGATAAAGTTGAGCAATACAATTTGTTAATCAAATGTAAGATGAGTCATTTTCTCTTTGTAATTTATAAACTCCTCTGAGACCATACCAAAAGAAAATTTCTCATATTTTTCACGGTGAGAATTAACACAGTGGGTATATCAACTACAAGGGAATAAATACTGGCCTCCAGTAGTATCGGTGTTGAAGGGTACCATTATTTTTGATGCTTGAGTGATGGAATATTTTTCTAAAGAGCAATTTCTCTGCCTTATGTGCAACTCTACTTCCCAAATACTTAGGGACATGAATTCTATGCAGACTCATCTCTACAGAAACTGATCTGAGGTCCTTTGCAAACAAGCATGACTTGGTTGACAGGATGTTGTTCAGTCGTTCAATCATGTCTGACTCTTCAACCCCATGGACTGCAGCATGCCAGGTTTCCCTGTCCTTCACCATTTCCCGGAGTTTACTCAAACTCAAGTCCATCGAATCAGTGAAGCCATCCAACCATTTCATCCTCTGTCATCCCCTTCTCCTCCTGCCTTCAATCTTTCCCAGCATCAGGGTATTTTCCAATGAGTCAGTTCTTCTCATCAGGTGGCCAAAGTATTGGAGTTTCAGCTTCAGTATCAGTCCTTCCATGAATATTCAGGACTGATTTCCTTTAGGATGAACTGGTTGGATCTCCTTGCAGTCCAAGGGACTCTCAAGAGTCTTCTCAAGCACCACAGTTCGAAAGCATCAGTTCTTTGGTACACAGCCTTTTTTATTTTCCAACTCTCACATCCATACATGACTACTGGAAAAACCCTAACTTTGACAACACAACATTTGTAGGCAAAAGATGTTACCTGAGCACAAAATTCAACCTGCAAATTAGATTCTCTCAGGCTAAAAGGATTTCTATGCTTTTATTTTTCTTCCCAGGGACTCAGAAAAATGTCTCTCTGTTAGAGGAAATTATATAAATCACTCAAGGAGAACTGAGTCCATACTGCTACAGTCACACCATAGAATGGCTTTCACAAAAAAGAAAAAAAAAAAAAAAAAAACCTTCTTTATTGAGGTATGATTGACATGTAAGGCCTAGACATAGTTAATATATACAACTCAATGAGTTTGAACCTAGATATTCACCCTTGAAATCATCACCATCATCACTTACCAAGCAAAAACTTGAGTCTATTTGCCTGTATGCATTAAAACCAATCTACCAAAAACTAGTTGTGGTAAAGTACATTGCCAGGCAGGATCTCTATTACTAGTGCCACCTGGGAAATCTAGATGTGCATCTGATACTATTATCTTAGGTGCTTCAGAGAGGAAATAAAGCAGAGAATATGGTGGGAGAGTCTGTCCTTAAAAGGCCCCATCAGTTCAGTTCAGTCACTCAGATGTGTCCGACTCTTTGCGACCCCAAGAATTCCAGCACGCCAGGCCTCCCAGTCCATCACCAACTCCCGGAGTTGACACAAACTGACATCCATCGAGTCTGTGATCCTATCCAGCCATCTAATTCTCTGTGGTCCCCTTTACCTCCTGCCCCCAATCCCTCCCAGCATCCAAAGAGTCAACTCTTCACATGAGATGGCCAAAGTACTGGAGTTTTAGCTTTAGCATCATTCTTTCCAAAGAAATCCCAGGACTGATCTCCTTTAGAATGGACTGGTTGGATCCCCTTGCAGTCCATGGGACTCTCAAGAGTCTTCTCCAACACCACAGTTCAAAAGCATCGATTCTTCGGCACTCAGCCTTCTTCCCAGTCCAACTCTCACATCCATACATGACCACAGCAAAAACCATAGCCTTGACTAGACAGACCTTTGTTGGCAAAGTAATGTCTCTGCTTTCTAATATGCTGTCTAAGTTGGTCATAACTTTGCTTCCAAGGAGACAGCATTTTTTAATTTCATGGCTGCAATCACCATCTGCAGTGATTTTGGATCCCCCAAAAATAAAGTCTGACAGTTTCCACTGTTTCCCCATCTATTTGCCATGAAGTGATGGGACCAGATGCAATAATCTTAGTTTTGTGAATATTGAGCCTTAAGTCAACTTTTTCACTCTCGTCTTTCACTTTCATCAAGAGGCATTTTAGTTCCTCTTTGCTTTCTGCCATAAGGGTTGTGTCATCTGCATATCTGAGGTTATTGATATCTCTCCAAGCAATTTTGATTCCAGCTTGTGCTTCATCCAGCCCAGTATTTCTCATGATGTACTCTGCATATAAGTTAAAGAAGCAGAGTGACAACATACAGCCTTGACGTACTCCTTTTCCTATTTGGAACCAGTCTGTTGTTCCATGTTCAGTTCTAACTGTTGCTTCCTGGCCTGCATACAGCTTTCTCAAAAGGCAGGACAGGTGGTCTGGTATTCCCATCTCTTTCAGAATTTCCCACAGTTTATTGTGATCCACACAGTCCAAGGCTTTGGCATAGTCAATAAAGCAGAAATAGAACTTTTCTGCAACTCGCTTGTTTTTTCTATGATCCAGCAGATGTTGACAATCTGATCTCTGATTCCTCTGCTTTTCTAAAACCAGCTTGAACATGTGGAAGTTCAAGGTTCACGTATTGCTGAAGCCTGGCTTGGAGAATTTTAAGCATTACTTTACTAGAGTGTGAGATGCGTGCAATTGTGCGGTAGTTTGAACATTCTTTGATATTTCCTTTCCTTGGGATTGGAATTAAAACTGACATTTTCCAGTCCTGTGGCCTCTGTTGAGTTTTCCAAATTTGCTGGCATATTGAGTGCAGCACTTTCACAGCATCATCTTTCAGGATTTGAAATAGTTCTACTGTAATTCCATCACCTCCACTAGCTTTGTTTGTAGTGATGCTTTTTAAGGCCCACTTGACTTCACATTCCAGGATGTCTGGCTCCAGGTGAGCGATCACACCATCGAGATTATCTTGGTCATGAAGATCTTTTTTGTACAGAATTTCTATTTATTCCTGTCACGTTTTCTTAACATTTTCTGCTTATCTTAAATCCATACCATTTCTGTCCTTTATCGAGCCCATCTTTGCATGAAATATTCCCTTGGTATCTCTAATTTTCTTGAAGAGATCTCTAGTCTTTCTCATTCTGTTTTTTTCCTCTATTTCTTTGCATTGATGGCTGAAGAAGGCTTTCTTTTCTCTTCTTGCTGTTTTTTGGAACTCTGCATTCAGATGCTTATATCTTTCCTTTTCTTCCTTGTTTTTCACCTCTCTTCTTTTCACAGCTATTTGTAAGGCCTCCCCAGACAGCCATTTTGCTTTTTTCATTTCTTTTCCATGGCAATGGTCTTGATCCTTCTCTCCTGTACAATGTCACGAACCTCCGTCCATAGTACATCAGGCGCTCTATCTATCAGATCTAGTCCCTTAAATCTATTTCTCACTTCCACTGTATAATCATAAGGGATTTGATTTAGGTCATAACTGAATGGTCTAGTGGTTTTCCCTACTTTCAATTTCAGTCTGAATTTGGCAATAAGCAGTTCATGATCTGAGCCACAGTCATCTCCTGGTATTGCTTTTGTTGACTGTATAAAGTGTCTCCATCTTTGGCTGCAAAGTATATAATCAATCTGATTTAGGTATTGACCATCTGGTGATGTCCATGTGTAGAGTCTTCTCTTGTGTTGTTGGAAGAGGGTGTTTGCTATGACCAGTCCATTTTCTTGGCAAAACTCTATTAGTCTTTGCCCTGCTTCATTCCGCATTCCAAGGCCAAATTTGCCTGTTACTCCAGGTGTTTCTTTACTTCCTACTTTTGCATTCCAGTCCCCTATAATGAAAAGGACATATTTTTTGGGTGTTAGTTCTAAAAGGTCTTCTAGGTCTTCATAGAACCACTCAACTTCATCTTCTTCAGCCTTACTGATTGGGGCATAGACTTGGATTACTGTGATACTGAATGGTTTGCCTTGGAAATGAAGAGTTCATCCTGTCATTTTTAAGATTGCATCTAAGTACTTCATTTTGGACTCTTTTTTTGACCATGATGGCTACTGCATTTCTTCTAAGAGATTCCTGCCCGCAGTAATAGATATAATGGTCATCTGAGCTAAATTCACCCATTCCAGTCCATTTTAGTTCACTGGTTCCTAGAATGTCGATGTTCACTCTTGCCATCTCCTGTTTGACCACTTACAATTTGACTTGATTCATGGACCTAACATTCTGGTTCCTATGCAATATTGCTTTTTACAGCATTGGACCTTGCTTCTATCACCAATCACATCCACAGCTGGATATTGTTTTTGCTTTGGCTCTATGCCTTCGTTCTTTCAGGAGTTATTTCTACACTGATCTTCAGTAGCATATTGGACACCTACTGACCTGGGTAGTTCCTCTTTCAGCATCTTATCATTTTGCCTTTTCATATTGTTCATGGGGTTGTCAAGGCAAGAATACTGAAGTGGTTTGCCATTCCCTTCTTCAGTGGACCACATTCTGTCAGACTTCTCCACCATGACCTGCCCATCTTGGGTGGCCCCACAGAGCAAGGTTGTGGCCCTAGTGTGATTAGATTGACTAGTTTTCTGTGAATATGGTTTCAGTGTGTCTGCCCTCTGATGCCCTCTTATAACACCTACCCTCTTACTTTGGTTTCTCTTACCTTGGATGTGGGATATCATTTCATGGCTGCTCTAGCAAAGTGCAGCCACTGCTCCTTACCTTGGACGAGGGGTATCTCTTCACCACCACTCCTCCTGACCTTGAACGTGGAGTAGCTCCTCTTGGCCCTCCTGCACTGGCACAGCCATCACTCCTTGGATGTGGAGTTGCTCCTTTCGGCCACCACCATTGACCTCGGGCATGAGGTAGCTCCTTCTGACTGCTGCCCCTGACTTCGGATGTGGGGTAGCTCCTCTCAGTCATGCTTCTGCGAGGTCCATCACAGCCGGCTCACTTCTGCTGTGTGGTCCATCACAGCCAGGTCACAATCAAAACCATTTATATCCATATATATATATATATATGTGTGTGTGTGTGTGTGTGTGTGTGTGTGTGTGCATTTTGTGTGTATAACTTCCAAAGATTATTGCTTCCCTAAGATCTACCCTCTTTGCAAAACTAAGTATATCACACTGTATTGTTAGTGGATGTAAGATAAATAAAATTCTGGAAATCTATAGAGCATAATGTCTTTAGCTATCAATACTATATTTGTTGGCATTCTTGAAGGGCATAGCTTGTTCCTGCTCTGAATGACTGAAGCTTCTTCCATGTGACATATGTCCCTTTGCTATTCAGATGCTATAGGTGGAAAGAAAAAAAGTTACAGACATAAGGATAATAAATTATCCACATCTTATCTGGGAGAATGTATGATATGACAATACGCTTGAACAAATCTTGGTTCAGGTCACCACAGCAAGCAAAGAGGAAAGCATAGTTAATTTTCACCTTGATAATTATGATCACCCTGAATAGTAACTCTTAGATTAGCATCAAATATTAAAAAAATAATACAAAGAGCTGAATATACAAGGAAAAATGCTGATCAGACTTGCTATAGATAACAAAAATATTGTTTGCTTGTGTAACAGTTGTCAACTAAAAAAAAAAAGAAAGAAAGAAAGAAAAGAAAAGAAAAATAACAACCTAAAAGTTGAGAGCTATGTTTTGTTTGGTGGGAATTTTTAGGACTTCAAACCTAGAGGACAGCATTTCAAGTAACCATGAGAGAACTACTCCAAGGAGGCAAGGGGGGCCCAGGATATATAGGATTTTTGCAAAATAAAAAGGGGGGGGCAGGTAGTCAGAAACATCCAAAGATTACTGTTGATTAAAGAAAACCAGATATATCAACCTACAGAATTTAGCACTTTTCTACGTATGGACACTCATAGGCAAGTCTGGTTCATTCTCTTGTGGAGTCACTGCTCCTTTCTCCTGGGTCCTGGTGCATGCAATGTTTTGTTGTGCTCTCAAAGAGTCTATTTCCCCAATCCCATGGAAGTTCTCTAGTAAAAGTCAAATTCCCGGGGAATTCTCAGTCCTTTTGCTGGATACCCATGTGGGGAACTCTGTTGTGGGGCCTAGAATTTTTGCAGCAGTGTGGGAACTTCTTTGGTATAATTGTTCTCCAGTTGGTGGGTCATTTGTTTGGCAGCTCTATACTAAAGCTAATGGCAACCTCTTCTAAGAGGACTTTTGCTACATCCATGCCTTCCACGTGTGCTGCAACCAGAGCTTCTGTTCCTGTGGCAGGCCACTCCTGACCCATGCCTCCACAGGAGACACTACTAAAAATCATGTCTGGCTCAGTCTCTTGGGGGAAGGGGGATCACTGCTCCTTTCCCTCAGTCCTGGTGTGCACAAGATTTTATTTGCACCCTCAGAGCATCTCTAGAGGGTCTGAGATTTGATTTTAAAATAAAATTGTGCCCCTCCTACTGTCTTGTTGGGGATTTTACTTTTTCCTTGGACACAGAGAATACACACACACACACACACACACACACACACACACACACATATATATATATTTGGTATGACCCAGCATTCTCCTGTCAATGGTTGTTCAGCAGCTAGGTCCAATTTTGGTATTCTCACAGGAGAAGATGAGTGCACATCTTTCTAATCCACCATAGTTTATCCAAGAAGACCAAGTCATGGGTGAGAGTTCTGACAAAATGTGGTCCACTAGAGAAAGGAATGGCAAAACCTCTTCAGCATTCTTGCCTTGAGAACCCCCTAAACAGTATGAAAAGGCAAAAAGATGTGACTTTGAAAGATGAACTCCCCAGGTCAGTAGGTGTCCAATATGCTACTGGAGAAGAGCAGAGAAATAACTTCAGAGTCACTAATGAAGGGCCTGAGCCAAAGTGAAAACAATGCCCATTTGTGCATGTTTCTGGTGGCAAAAGTAAAGCCTAATGCTGTAAAGAACAATATTTCATAGGAATCTGGAATGTAAGGTCCATAAATCAAGGTAAATTTCAAGGGGTCAAACAGGAGATGGCAAGAGTGAACACTGAATTTTCAGAATCAGTGAACTAAAATTGACCAGAATGGGTGAATTTAATTCAGATGACCATTATATCTACCACTGTGGGCAAGAACCCCTAGGAAGAAATGGAGTAGCCCTCACAGTCAACAAGAGTCCAAAATGTAGTACTTGGGTGCAATCTCAAAAATGACAGAATAATCTCAGTTCATTTCCAAGGCAAACCACTCAATATAGCAGCAATCTAAGTCTTTGCCCCAACCCCTAACGCCAAAGAAGCTTAAGCTGAATGGCACTGTGAAGTCCTACAAGGACTTCTAGAACTAACACGAAAACAATAATAATAATATTCCATTTTCATCATAGGGGATTGGAATGCAAAATTATGAAGTCAAAAGATACCTGGAGTAACAGGCAAGTTTGGCTTCAGAGTACAAAATGAAGCAGGGCAAAGGCTAACAGAGTTTTCTCAAGAGAACACACTGATCATAGCAAACACCCTCTTCCAACAACACAAGAGAAGACTATACATGGATATCACCAGATGGTCAATAGCAAAATCAGATGATTGATTATATTCTTTGTAAATGAAGATGGAGAAGTTCTATACACTCAGGAAAAACAAGAATGGCAGCTGGCTGTAGCTCAGATCATGTACTTCCACTGAGAAATTCAGACTTAATGAAGAAAGAGAAAACAACTAGGTCATTTGGGTATGACCTAAATCAAATCCCCCACAATTACACACTGGGAGTGACAAACAGATTCAAGGGATTAATTCTGATAGACAAATTTTCTGAAGATCTATGGACAGAAGTTCAAAACACTGTACAGGAAGCAGTGATGAGAACCATCTCCACGAAAAATGAATGCAAAAAAGCAAAATGGGTGTCAGAGGAGGCATTATACATAGCTGAGAAAAGAAGCAAAGCAAAAAACAGAGGAGAAAATGGGATATACCTATTTGAATGCAGAGTTCTAAAGAATATCAAGGAGAGAAAAGAAAGCCTTCCTAAATAAACAATGCAAAGAAATAGAGGAAAATAATAGAATGGGAAAAACTAGAGAGATAGCTTCAAGAACATTATTCATACCAAGGGAATATTTCATGCAAAGCTGGGCACATAAAAGGACAGAAAAGGAATGGACCTGAAAGAAGTGGAAGACATTAAGAAGAGGTGGCAAAGATAAAGAATATACAGAAGAACTTTACAAAAAAGATCTTTAATGACTTAGGGTAACCACGATAGTGTGATCACTCACCTAGAGCCAACATCATAGAGTGCAGTCAGGTGGGCTGTAGGAAGCATCACTACGAACAAAGCTAGTGGAGGTGATGGAATTTCAGCTGAGATGTTTCAAATCCTAAAATTGATGTTCTTAAAGTGTTATACACAATATCCCAGCAAATTTGGAAAACTCAGCAGAGGCCACAGGACTATTAAAAAATCAGTTTTCATTACAATCCCAAAGAAAAGCAGTGCCAATCAATGTTTAAACTACCACACATTTGCACTCATTTTAAATTCTAGCAAAGTAATGCTCAAAATTCTCCAAGCTACGCTTTAACAGTTCATCAACCAAGAACTTCCAGATGTTCAAACTGGATCTAGAAAAGGCAGAGAAACCAGAGAACAAATTGCCAACGTCCGTTTGTTAGGTAGGTAGAATAGGGAAATGGAGTCCAAAATGGTGGTGGCTAGAAAACAAGGAAGGTCAAAGGAAGGTCCGAGGACCAGAGTGAAGATTTCAGGTAGAACAAACAGCACTCCTGGCTAAGCCCAATTTGCATAGGGCAGGCCCAGGTGGAGGCAAAAGCATATAAAAGGAAGAGCCAAAGCTCTCTCTACCTTCCTCTCCCGTGTGTGTGCACTCTTTCTCTCTCTCTCCCTCTCTCTCCCCCTCTCTCCCACGTGTTCCTCCACTCTCTTCCCTTCAAATTTTTGGGTTGGTATGCCCTCACACTTTGAGGATGGATTCTCCTGCTATCTTCTAAATAAACTAGAGCTGTAACACTGATTTGCCTAAGAGCTATAACACGGTTTGTCCAAGACCCGAGAGCTGTGATGCACCAAGGGCTTTAATGTCCATCATTCAAAATCTTTGTTGTGATGAGACAAAGAACCGAGGAACACACACTAGCGTGACATCTATGGTGCCGTGACTCAGATATAACCTGGCTGAAACAACCTCCACGTGGAAGAGGCCAGGCACAGCAGGAGCCCAACTCAGCGAAACTCCCGCAGAAGAGGCAGAACATGAAGAAAATCCAGCACAGGGGAAGGCCCATCATGCTTGAAATCAGGACAGCGAAAAACAAACTCAGTAGAAAGTTCTCACGGCCCAGTCTCAGATCCCAGAAGACCTCTGGTTAAGGTAAGAGGTCCTTGCTGGAGGGACATGCCTAACAAAATCTTAATTCCTTTACAATCTCTTGTTTCTTGTTCCCTCAAACCTCCTGTGAACAGGCAGGCGGCAGGGGGCACAATTATGTGACTCTGGAGAGGCGACTCCTCAGCATGTCCCAAAGGCGCTATCTGATGAGCCCCAGTAGCTCTTACACAAGCCAATGGGGGTTCTTCTGTTCTTTCTCTTCTCTGTGCCAAGAATCAGACCAATGAAATTGTGAACACCGGTCAGATATTTAGCAAATTTTCCGGCGGGCTATGAAGGGAATTAACTCGGCACGTTTTTCCCACTGCTTTTTCCTTCTGTCCTTCAGCTCTCTCCCAGGACTCAAGCTTGGCCAAAACTAATGAAACTCAGGCCCTGATGTCTCATTGCAAAAATTCATTGAGAGGCAAAGCGATAAGAGGTGGATTTGTTGGGATCCAGAGAGAACCAACTCTTCAGGGTGTGAAGCATTGCCAAGGTCAAGGGCTGGGGCCACGGAATTAGGCCTGGCTAGGTTTTGTGAAGAGGTGGAATTAATATTCTAATGAGTGGGAGGATCATCTCTACCATTGGAGAACCACCCACTCCTCCCTCTTTTGCCTTGGAGCTGTCCTGCCACCTCTGGGTGTGTCTGTTGGCTTATAGATTGGGGATTAAGTACTTGAATTTTGCTTTTCATCTTGGAAAAGTTGGTTTTAATTGGCTTACATTATCCCCTTGTGCTATGTCATTCTTTCAAAGGTTGTGCTCTTCCCCCTTCTCTCCTGTTTCATGCTCTTTGTCTGAGCCCCATCCAGAACCACAAGTTTGCCTCTACAATCTTCTGGAGAGACAATCAGAAAATAGCTGGCCTTGGGAGGGAAATACTCTATAATATCCAACCCCCTAATCCTACCCAGTACTGGTCACACTGGAGATCTTGGGGAAGCCCAACTCCAGTCCAGGGTTCCCAGGAGGTCATCACGCCTTGACCTGCCTAGGGATCAGGTCCTCAAAATGTTGTCATGCCTCAATCTGCTCGGGGATCTGCTAGTTCCGGGGGTCCCAAGAAGTCATCACGCCTTGACCTGCCTAAGGATCTGGTCCTCGAAAGGTTGTCACGCCTCAACCTGCTTGGGGATCCGCTAGTCCCAGGGGTCCCAGGAGGTCGTCACGCCTTGACCTGCCCAGGGACCCAATTCTCGGGAGGCCTTCATGCCTTGGCCTTCCCGGGAATTTGATCTCTAGGAGGCTGTCACGCCTCAGCCTGCCTGGTGATCTGCACCCTGACCAGGGGATGCCTGGCTCTCAGGTTGCAATAGTTCTGGGTAGGATAAGCTTCAGAAAGACTCACCCCTAAGGAAGTCCACCCATAAAAATTGAAAGAGGCATTTTTCTTTTCTCCCTGTCATGAGATAACCAATCCACTTCCTGGAAGATGCTCTTGAGGTGCATCCTTGATAACTGGAAGCTGTTCGACCCTCTAGCTCTAAGGAGAAGTCACTTGAAATTATTTTGTGCCTCTGTGTGGCCACAGTCTCCACTGGCGGAAGAGGGACACTGGCCTGAGGATGGAACTTTAAATTACAATACCATCCTGCAATTAGAATTATTCTGTAAAAGACAAGGGAAATGGACAGAAATCCTCTATGTCCAAATTTTCTTCCTACTGAGAGATATGAAGGAACTCTGTCTTAAGTATGGGATCGTTGTATGCCCTAAAAGTGAGCCCACTAGGCAAATGGTGTTAGGCACAGGCAACCAAGAAAAGGAACCCCCTCGTGACGGCTCACCTCCCATAGCTCCCGAGATGCCTAGTGCTCCTTCCTTGTATCCAAACGTGCCCCCATATCCGGGAGCACCCCCTCCACAAAAGCCAACTCCAGTATGTCCCTTAGTTGAAACTGGAGGAGAATTCGGACCAACCCAGGTCCATAAGCCCTTCTCCCTCTTAGAACTAAGACATATCAAACAAGACCTGGGAAGCTATACAGATGACCCAGGCAAATATATAGATACATTCCAACATATTATCTTGGCCTTTGACTTGACGTGGAAAGACATCATGGTCATATTTAGTCAAATTTTATCTGACCCTGAACATACTAGGGTCTTAAAGGAGGCCCGGAGGTATGCAACAGGGCTTCACATGTCCAGTGATAGATACCCAGTAGGGCAAACTGCAGCCCCCCGCCTCTGATCCTAATTGGAATTATAATGACCCTAGGCACATCTGGGAAAGAGATCATTTTCTAATCTGTGTGAAGGCAGGACTGAAAGCAGCCCAACAAAAAGTAATTAGCTATGCACGGGTCTCAGCAATAACTCAGGAGCCCAATGAGAACCCCATTGCCTTTCTGGAAAGGCTAAAAGAGGCACTCCAAAAGTTTACCAATCTGGACTTAGACTCTTATGAGGGACAGATGATTTTAAAGGACAAATTCCTGTCCCAATGTGCATCAGATGTCAGAATTAAGTTACAACAGCTACAAGAGGAGGACCCCACTGCCTCTTTAGATAAGATGGTCCAGACAGCCATCAATACCTTTTATAACAGAGAATAGGAGAAGGAGGCCAAGGCCCAGGAGGAGAGAAAGAGACAAGGCATGCCCAGATGCTGGCCACCCTCCAGAGAAACCCTATGGCAAACCCCAAGTCCTTGAAGGACAAGGCATGAGACCAATTCCTGATCTGTAGACAGGTGGGGCATTGGGCCAAAGAGTGTCCAAACCTCGACAAGTCTCCTAGAACCGCTTGCCACAAATGCCATCAACTGGGACATTGGGCGGCACTCTGCCCTCGGGACCCAAGAGCCTCAAGGTCAAGCGCCAAGCCTACCCTCAAGATGGTTCAAGAGGACTGAAGCGGCCCACTCCAGCCAGCCCACCTGTCACAGATAACCATCACAGGGTTGGAGCCAAGGGTGCAACTGAATGTGGCAGGTAGGTCCTAAAATTTCTTGGTTGACACAGGGGCTACCTACTCTGTCTTGATCTCCTACTCCGGAGCCTTATCCCAAACCTGTACCATTTTGGGTGCTACAGGAAAAGCAACTATTAAAAGATTCACCCGAACACTTCTTTGTTGCTGAGAAGGACAAATATTTTCCCACCAGTTTCTGGTGGTCCCTAAGTGTCCTATCCCTTATTGGGAAGAGATATACTCACTAAACTGGGGACTACCCTTGTGATGGGGTTTTTCCACTCCTAGAGCTCTACAGCTCCTGGTTACTACTGAGGAACCCATTACACCTTCAATAGAGAGGGACCAAAAACCATGGGAAGACAAAATTAACCCCCAGATGTGGGACCAGGGGATTCCTGGATGAGCCTACCAAGCTGAACCAGTCATCATTGTCCTCTGAGATCCCACTCGGTTTCCTACCCGGAAACAATACCCTCTCAAAAGAGAGGCTCAGGAGGTACTACAGACTTTAATAAATAAATTCCTTGCTTTGGGGCTATTGGTCCCCACCAGTTTGCCATGTAACACCCCGATCCTCTCAGTAAAGAAAAAAGACGGAACCTGGTGAATGGTTCAAGATCTCCAGATCATAAATGAAGCTGTAGCCCCCCTCCATCCCACAGTACCCAATCCCTATGTAATCTTGGGAGAAATCCCACCCAGTGCCAAGTGGTTTACCGTCTTGGATCACAAAGATGCATTTTTTTTTTTTTTTTTTTTTGCATACCACTGGCTAAAGAATCCCAGTATCTTTTTGCCTTTGAATGGGAGGCCCCAGGAGAAAAATGCCAACAGATAACTTGGACAGTATTAACTCAGGGGTTCAGAGATAGCCCCCACCTGTTTGGACAGGCCCTTAGCCGGGATCTCCTAGATCTGGACCTAGGACCTAATGGAAAAATATTACAATACGTAGATGACCTACTAATCTGCTCTCCAGATGAGAAAAGTGCCCAACAACATGCAATTCAGGTTCTAAACTTCTTGGCAGAAAGGGGATATAAAGTCTCTCTTGCTCAAGCACAGATGGTAGAGACAAAGGTCACTTACTTGGGAGTTCAGATTACACACGGGTCCATGAGGCTGTCCTCTGATCGGGTACAAGGAATCCTCCAGTTGCCCTCCCCCATGACTCGAAAACAATTGTGAGCTTTCCTGGGACTAACTGGATATTGTAGAATCTGGATACCCAACTATGGTCTAATTGCCCAGCCCTTATATGAAAGCTTAAAGGGACGAGATGATTCAGTCTCACTGATGTGGGGAACTCCTCAAAAGAAGGCATAGGCTACACTAAAACAGGCCTTAACTCGAGCACCTGCCTTGAGGTTGGGAGACCCAGAAAAAGCATTCCAACTTTATGTCCATGAAAGAGAGGGAATAGCTTTGGGAGTGTTAACTCAAAGGTTGGGATTTGAGCCCCAGCCTCTAGCTTACTTATCCAAAAAGCTTGATCCAACTATCCAAGGCTGGCCCCCCTGCCTTCGAAATCTTGCAACTATT
This sequence comes from Kobus ellipsiprymnus, assembly GCA_006410655.1. Classification (NCBI taxonomy): domain Eukaryota; kingdom Metazoa; phylum Chordata; class Mammalia; order Artiodactyla; family Bovidae; genus Kobus; species Kobus ellipsiprymnus. The sequence goes on along the minus strand of SJYR01002859.1, from coordinate 20,963 downwards.
GCAATCATGATAGAAGATGCTTTAAAACTCTCCTTTGGGGGCAAACTAACTATTTTTACCAGCCATCAAGTAAAACAACTCCTAAATGGGAGAGGCCATTTATGGATGTCTGGTCAAAGAATCCTCAGATATCAAGTAATGCTGATGGAAAATCCAGGCCTCACTATATCCCCTTGTGAGGTTCTTAACACAGCCACCCTCCTGCCTACCCCCAAGGGCTCTCTCCCCTTTCACTGTTGTCTAGAAACCTTGGACCACTGGACAAAACCCTGAGAGGGATTATCAGAAGATCCTCTGACCAATCCTGAGGAAATCTGGTACACTGATGGAAGCTCCAATTTTGAGAATATAGAGGCTAAGCCTCTGCCACCAGGTACTTCAGCCCAATTAGCTGAGCTCATAGCCCTGACTCGAGCTCTAGTGCTGGGAAAAGGAAAAAGAATAGCCATTTACACTGATTCCAAATATGCCCTTCTCGTTCTACATGCACATGCTGCTATTTGGAAAGAAAGGGGCCACTTGACCACCCGGGGGTCCCCAATCAAATATGGTGAACAAATTCTTCTACTCTTGGAGGCAGTCCATCTGCCCACCGAGGTTTCAGTCTCCCACTGTAAAGGACACCAAAACGGAAGCACAGAAGTGGCACAAGGGAACCAAGCAGTTGATCAGGCAGCTAGGAGAGCAACATTATTCTAGAACCATTACCTAATAGGGGTTGCCACCTTAGTTCCACAGACTAATTTTCCAGAAACTCCTTCCTATACTGAAGGTGAGACTCTTAAAGCTAAGAGTGAGGGCTTTCAAGAAGATCATATAGGGTGGCTCCAAAAGGAGGGACTCTTTTCTGCTTGGGAACCTCCAATGGAAGTTGCTTATCTCCTTACATGTCACTACTCATTTAGGAGAAAAGGCCCTCCAAAGATTACTAGAAAGGTCCTTCAGAGGAACAGGCTCCCAAACAACTATAAGACAGGTGGTGTCCTCTTGTCCCACCTGCCAATTAAACAACTCCCAAGGAACTGGAAGACCCCAGCTGGCCCAACCCATCCAATGATGTGGAGCCTACCCAGGAGAGGACTGGCAGATGGACTTCACCCAGATGCCAGTTTCTCAAGGGTATAAATACCTATTAGTCATGATAGATACATTCACAGAATGGACTGAAGGCTTTCCCACCCAGACTGAGAAGGCTGAGGAGGTGGTAAAAAAAACTGCTTCATGAAATCATTCCAAGATTTGGTCTGCCCAGGTCATTACAAATTGACAATGGGATGTCATTTACTTCCAAGGTCACCCAAGGGGTCTCAAAAGCATTGGGCATTACTTATTATCTCCATTTTGCCTGGAGGCCTCAATCTTCCAGAGCCAATCAATTCTTAAAATCAGTGATAAAAAAGATAACCCAGGAGACCTCCCTGGGATAGAAGGAGGCTTTACAGATAGCTCTCCTCCACACCCGCACTGCCCCTAAGGAACAGCTTGGTCTTGGTCCTTATGAGATGCTATATGGGAGACCTTTGTTTATGTCAATGACCTCTTCCTAGATCCAGAGGTTCAGACCCTCCAGTCTTATACCATGGCCTTTGGGCAATTCCAACAGGATATACGCTTGCGGGGTATAAACCAGGACCCAGAAGATTCTAAGGAGTCACCACTATATGCTCCAGGGACTCAAGTCCTAATTAAAGTCTGGAAAGATGGGTCCCCAAAAGCTCAACTCCAGCCCACATGGAAGGGCCCCTACCCTGTAATACTTTCTACCCCCACAGCAGTCAAGGTACCAGGACATGACTCCTGGATTCACTACTCATGAGTCAAGCCATGGAAGAAGACAGAAGAAGACACTCAATACACTTGTGAACCCCTGGGAGATCTCAGATACCTATTCAGGACTACCAATGAGTGTCATTCTAATGAACACCCCCAAAATCTGGTTTCTGGGGAAAAGATCTCTCAGGATAGCTCTAAAGAGCCAACACAGTTTGACAGAGATAGTACTCCAAAACAGACAAGAGATAGATCTTCTGATCCCTGAACAAGGAGGGACTTGAGCCATCCTGGTGGTGTGAATTTAAAAATGACTAATGCCCCTATTAGTCCTTGTTATGCTATATTGATGATGCTTATGATTATTCCATGTACTGTCAATTGTCTAACCTGTTTTGTCTCTGCCCAGGTCAATAAGCTACAACATGCAGTGCCAGTTCAACAAAGATATAAAACTACAGCCGACCACGAAAAACATCACACCCTTAGATGGACACCACTATAAGGACTCTGAGGCTTGAGACTAGCAAGAGGGGGAGGCCCAATACTCCTCGCCACCCCAGTTCAGCAGGAAGTAGCCAGAAAGACCTTGGCGCCCCTATTCCCAAAGAATTGGGCCTCCCATCTCTTGAGGGGGGAATGTTAGGTAGGTAGAATAGGGAAATGGAGTCCAAAATGGCGGTGGCTAGAAAACAAGGAAGGTCAAAGGAAGGTCCAAGGACCAGAGTGAAGATTTCAGGTAGAACAAACAGCACTCCTGGCTAAGCCCAATTTGCATAGGGCAGGCCCAGGTGGAGGCAAAAGCATATAAAAGGAAGAGCCAAAGCTCTCTCTCTCTTCCTCTCCCATGTGCATGCGCTCTTTCTCTCTCTCTCCCTCTCTCGCCCCCCCTCTCCCACGTGTTCCTCCACTCTCTTCCCTTCAAATCTTTGGGTTGGCATGCCCTCACACTTTGAGGATGGATTCTCCTGCTATCTTCTAAATAAACTAGAGCTGTAACACTGATTTGCCTAAGAGCTATAACATGGTTTGTCCAAGACCCGAGAGCTGTGATGCACCAAGGGCTTTAATGTCCATCATTCAAAATCTTTGTTGTGATGAGACAAAGAACCGAGGAACATACACTCGCATGACACGTTGGATCATAGTAAAAGCACGAGATATCCAGAAAAACATCTATATATGCTTCATTGACTACATTAATGCTTTTGACTTTGTGGATCACAACAAACTGGGGAAAATTCTTAATGAATGAGATCGAAAAACCAGATCATCTTACCTGCCCCTGGAGAAACCTGTATACAGGCCAAGAAGCAACAGTTAGAACAGGACATGTTACAATGGACTGGTTCCAAATTGAGAAAGCAGTGCATCAAGGCTGCATATTGTAACCCTGCTTATTTAATTCTATGCAGAGTACATCATGCAAAATGCTGGACTGGATAAAGCACAAACTGGAATCAAGATTGCCAGGAGAAATATCAATAACCACAGATATGCAAATGACACCACTCTTATGGCAGAAAGTGAGGAGTAACTAAAGAGCCTCTTGATAAAAGTGAAAGAAAGTTTCAAAAAACTAAGATCATGGCATCCAGTCCCATCACTTCAGGCCATGTAACTGGGGAAACAATGGAAACAATGACAGATTTTGTTTTCTTGGGGTCCAAATCACTGCTTATGGTGAATGCAGCTATGAAATTAAAAGACACTTGCTCCTTGGAAGAAAAGCTATGACAAACCTAGACAGAATATTAAAAAGCAGAAACATACTGTACCAACAAAGGTCATTATAGGCAAAGCTATGGGGTTTTTTTTTAGTAGTCATGTTTTGATGTGAAAGTTGGACCATCAAGAAGGCTGAGCACCCCAGAATTGATGCTTTTGAAATGTGGTGTGGGAGAAGACATATTATAGACCCTTGGGCTGTGAGGAGATCAAACAAGTCAATCTAAAGGGAAATCAGTCCTGCATATTCATTTTTAAATTATTCTGATTCTGAAGCTGAAGCTCTAATACTTTGGCCACCTGATCCAAAGAACTGATTCTTTGGAAAGACCTTGATGCTGGGAAAGATTGAAGGCAGGAGCAGAAAGCAATGACAGAAGATGAGATTGTTGAATGGCATCAACAACTCAATGGACATGAGTTTGAGCAAATTTCAAGAGATGGCTAAGGGGACAAGGAAGCTTGACATATTGCAGCCCTTAGGATTGCCAAAAGTTATTCATGACTGAGCAACTTAACAACAACAATGATTTACATTAGAAGTAATAAAGAAATTCAAGAGATTAGATCTGATAGAGTAACTGAAGTATGGACAGAGGTTCCAAACATTGTACAGGAGGCAGTGTTGAAAACCACTTCCAAGAGAGAGAAATGCAAAAAGGCAAAATAGTTGTCTGAGGAAGCCTTAGAAATAGCTGAGAAAAGAAGAGAAGTGAACGGTGAAGGAGAAAAGAAAAGACACAACTGTGTGAATGCAGAGTTCCGAAGAATAGCAAGGAGATATAAGAAAGCCTTCCTAAGTGATCAATGCAAAGAAATAGAGGAAAACAATAGAATGGGAAAGACTAGAGATCTCTTCAAGAAAATTAGAGATACCAAGGGAACATTTCATACAAAGATGGCGTTAGTAAAGGACAGAAAATGTATGGACTTAAAACTGTGGTGTTGGAGAAAACTCTTGAGAGTCCCTTGGACTGCAAGGAAATCCAACCAGTCCATCCTAAAGGAGATCAGTCGTGAGTGTTCATTGGAAGTACTGATGCTGAAGCTGAAACTCTAATACTTTGGCCACCTGATGCGAAGAGCTGACTCATTGGAAAAGACTCTGATGCTGAGAGGGATTGGAGGCAGGAGGAGAAGGGGACGACAAAGGATGAGATGGCTGGATGGCATCACCGACTTGATGGACATGAGTTTGAGTGAACTCTGGGAGTTGGTGATGGACAAGGAGGCCTGGCTTGCTGTGATTCATGGGGTCGCATAGAGTCGGACAGGACTGGGTGACTGAACTGAAAAGTAGTAGAAGATATTAAAAAGTGGTGGCAAAAATGAAGAATACATAGAAGAACTATACAAAAAAAGATTTTAATGATGCAGATAACCACAATGGTGTGCTCACTCACTTAAAGCCAGACATCTTGGAGTGTGAAGTCATATGGGCCTTAGGAAGCATCACTATGAACAAAGATGGTGGAGGTGATAGATTCCCAGCTGAGATATTTTAAATCCTAAAAGATGATGCTCTTAAAGTGCTGCACTCAATATGCCAGCAAATTTGGAAAACTCAGCAGTTGCTACAAGCCTGGAAATGGTCAGTTCATCCCAATCCCAAAGAAGGGCAAACGTTCCATCAACTGGACAACTGCTACCAAATGCTCACTTCTAATGCTGCCAAACTAATGCTCAAAATTCTCCATTCTAGGTTTTAAAGGTACATGAGCAAGAGCTTCCAGATGTTCAAGCTCAATTTAGAAAAGACAGAGGAACCAAAGCACAAATTGCCAACGTCCATTGGATCATAGAAAAAGTAAAACAATTCCAGACAGAATGTCTCTTTATGCTTCATTGACTATGCTTAAGCATTTGACTGAGTGGATCACAACAAACTGTGGAAAATTGTTAATGAGATGGGATACCAGACCACCTTACTTGCCTCCTGAAAAACCTATATGTAGGTTAAAAGCAACAGTTAGATCAAGACATGGAACAAGGGACTGGTTCCAAATTGGGAAAGGAATACTTCAAGACTGTATATTGTCACCCTGCTTATTTACGTTCCATGCAGAGTACATCATTCAAAATGCCAGACTAGATAAAGCACAAGCTGAAATCAAGATTGCTGGGAGAAATATCAATAACCTCAGATATGCAATTAACACCACCATTATGGCAGATGACAGAGAGAAACTCAAGATCCTCTTGAGGAAAGGGACAGAGGAAGTGATAAAGCTGGCTTAAAACTCAACATTCAAAAAACTATGATCATGATATCCGGTCCCTTCACTTCCCAGCAAATAGATGGGGAAAAAAATGAGAACAGTAACAAATTATATTTTCTTGGGCTCCAAAATCACCTCAAATGGGGACTGCAGCCATGAAATTAAAAGATGCTCCCTCCTTGGGAAAAAAGCTGTGACAATCTTAGACAGCATATTAAAAATCAAAGATATTACTTTGCAAAGTTCCATAAGGCAAGATAGCTTACAGTGAATGATATCAGATTCGTAATCTCTGAAGAAAATTTAGCTTAGGGACCAGGGACCAGGCTTGACCACTCAAGAGCTTTTATGTAGCAGAGTTTTATTAAAGTATAAAAGAGACAGAGAAAGTTTCTGACATGGACATCAGAAGGGGGAAGGAGAGTGCCCCACTTGCTAGTCTTAGCAAGGGAGTTATATACTATTAATTGGTTATTGCAGTAAATCAAAGAATGTCTCAAGGTTGTAAAGATCTCACTAGGCCCACTCCCACAGTTAACATTTTAAGATGACAGAATTAGAACTAACAATAGAAAGGTCTTACCAGACCCACTCCCATAATATACATTCTAAGATAACAGGATTAGTCAGAAGGTTTTCAAAAAGGAGAAACTGTCCTCAAGCAGGATACACTGTTGTTATATAGTCCTTATTACAGGGTTTAAACTGAGTTTTTTGTTGTGTAATCATCAGTTCAGGGCTTAAAGAAGGGAAAAATATGTATATGTGTGTGACTAAGACAAAGGAATGTAGGAAAAAAAAAAAAAGTTTGTCCTTTCCTCCTCCTTGAGGAATTCCAGACCCCTATCTCTTCAAGAGTCCCAGACCCCTTCTCTTCCTCGGGTACCCTGAATTCTTATCAACCTACCTGGGGATTGACTCTCTCAGTCAAAGCTATGGTTTTTCCAGTAGTCATGTATAGATGTGAGAGTTGGACCATAAAGAAGGCTGAGTGCCTAAAAATTGATGTTTTTGAGCTGTGGCTTTGGAGAAGACTCTTGAGAATCCCCTGGACTGCAAGGAAATCAAACTCGTCAATCCTAAAGGAAATTAACCAATATATTCATTTGTAGTTCTAGAGCTAAAGCTTAAGCTCCAATACTTTGGGCACAGATGTAAAGAACTGTCTCTTTGGAAAAGAGACTGATACTGGGAAAGACTGATGGGCCAGAGGATAAGGGGATGACAGAGGTTGAGATCATTGTATGGCATCACTGACTCAGTGGACATGAGTTTGCGTAAACTGAGAGAGTGGAGGACAGGGAAGCTTGGCATGCTGCAGTTCATGGAGTCACAGAGAATGGGACACACTTAGCAACAGAACAACAGCAGAGCAAGTAATCCTAAAATTTATGCGGATACATAAAAGACAGAATTGCCAAAGCAATTCTAAGGAAAAAGTACAAAGCAGCACGAATAACCCTCCCACACTTCAGACAATACCACAAACTTCAGTAATTAAAACAGCATGGTGATGGCACAAAAACATACATACAATGGAACAAAACAGAGAGCCATAAATCAACCCACATGCCTATGGGCAATTAATTTTAGGTGAAATAGACAATGGAGAAAAGATTTCAGCATGTGGTGTTGGGAAAATTGGACAGTCACATGTAAAAATGAAGTTAGCAAATACATTCACATCATACACACACACAAAAAAAAAACTCAAAAGGAATTAAAAATTTAAATATAAGCCAAGACATCATAAAACTCTTGGAGGAGAACATAAGCAAAACGTTCTTTGATATAAGTTTCAACAGTGTTTTCTTAGTTCATTCTCCAAAGGCAGTAGAAATAAAAGCAAAGCTAAACAAATGGGACCCAGTCAAGCTTATATGCTTTGTACAGCAAAGGAGACCATAAACTAAACAAAAACAACTTATAGACTGTAAGAAAATATTTGCAAATGATGTGACTGACAAGGACTTAATTTCCAAAATATACAAACAGCTCATAGAATTCAATAACAACAAAAACCCATTGAAAAATGTGCATAAAACTTAAATAGACATTTCTCCAAAGAAAACATACTTCTTGCCAAGAGTACATAAAAAGATGCCTATCATCATTATTATCAGAGAAATGCAAATCAGAACTACAATACTATAAACCTATAAACTACAATAAGATACTATGTAATGCAGGTCAGAATCACTAAAATTCTACAAATAATAAATGCTGTAGAGGGTGTGGAGAAAAGGGAACCATCTTGAACTGTTGCTAGTAATATAAGTTGGTAATGCTGCTGCTGTTGCTAATTCGCTTTAGTTGTGTCCGACTCTATGCGACCCCATAGATAGCAGTCCACCAAGCTC
>SJYR01002858.1:202310-241822 GCA_006410655.1 Kobus ellipsiprymnus | reverse complement strand
CCGCGACCAGCGTGTGACCTGCGCCGCCTGGACCCCCGTCCCCTCCCCTGCACACTCTTCAGCTGTCACAAGCCTCGCCACCCCCCTCCCCTGCACCTCCACCTCCCCTCCCCCCCGCACCGGGACAGCTGGGGGTCGGGGCTGGGGAGCGAGCCGGCGTGGAAAGGCTGCTGCCGGCGGCCGGGAGAGGCCTCGCTGAGACCCTCACCAACAGTTTGCACGTTTTTCTCCACTCCCTCTTCTCCTCCCTAGTGGCAGACACCGGCATCCCACTTCATACAGCTCTCCCCTCGGTTTGAGGTTCTGCCAGCCGCGGAAAGTGAAAGATGCAAACAACTTTCTACCCTTTCTTTGGGGGTGGGGTGACGAGCCTTCCCCGCCGAATGTCAGGGTCCTCTCTGAACCCAGTGCAACCCAGGGCACCACGTGGAAAGCTGCCACAGCCATCCTGGTGGTCACTGCTCTCCCCCAGGGACCCACAAAGAGTTAATGTCCCTGGGGCCCAGCCTAGGAAGATTCCAGTTCCTGCCCAGGCCCAAGATAGCTGCTGGCCCCATTCCCTTGGCATGCAGGGCGGCAGGGGAGGAGGAGGGGCACACTGCCCGCCGCTTGGGATTCCTGACTCAGTCCCAACTCCAGAGGAGGCGGTAGGGGTGGGTGCCATTGGGTGTGGACAGAAAGCTAGTGAAACAAGACCAGGACAGGTCACTGGCCAGCTCAGGCGCGTTTGTATTTCTCTTTTCTTAGCTCAGTGAGTACTGGGTATGTGTCATACTGCCAAATCCCCAATCACAAGTCCTCATGAACGGGCGGTGAGCTGGGATAATAAAACCCCTGACATCACCATTCCAGAAGCTTCACAAGACTGCGTATATAAGGGGCTGGCCGTAGCTGCGGCTGAAGGAGCTGACCAGCCAGCTGACGCCCCACACTCACCTAGCCACCATGGATATCGCCATCCACCACCCCTGGATCCGCCGCCCGTTCTTCCCTTTCCACTCTCCCAGCCGCCTCTTTGACCAGTTCTTTGGTGAGCACCTGTTGGAGTCTGATCTCTTCCCAGCTTCTACTTCCCTGAGCCCCTTCTACCTTCGGCCGCCCTCATTTCTGCGGGCACCCAGCTGGATTGACACTGGCCTCTCAGAGGTAAGTCTCTCCTTTGCCCGGACAGGAGAGTTCATTCTGGAACCTTCTGGAAGCATCTCCATCCACTGTCCTTTTCCTCCTGGCCTAAATCTATGCCTAAGGGTCCTACGTGTCTTAGGCACTTGTGTGTCCTGCAGTGAAGGCAGATGAGGTCCCTAGTTCCTCTCTTCCCCCGTCACCTATTTATATTTGGTGTGCTCCTCTGCATCCTGTTTGCTACATTTTCCATGCACTATGAAGATCATTCTCTATTCCTTATCTTCTGGGTAGGATGTCCCTTTCTGGTTTGGTTCATAACAATCTACAGGGAAAGAGTTGCCTTCAGACTCCTTTGCTCACCTCTTCTAACACCTCACACTACTGACAAATACTGTCATCTCAAGTTTCAGAGCCTCATCCTGAGCTTTTGCTGCGTAGAGCTGGAGACAGCAACCACTATTTTCTTCCCTCTTATTCCCTCGTCTATGATTTTCCGGGTTTCTAAGGGTTGTGACAGGGCACTGGCCTGGGTCCAAGCCTAATGAGGATAGAATGTAGGTCCACTTTAGGGACCCCCCCGCAATTGTCCTAAGACGGTGGGAGAATAGGGTGAACAGATAAGAGTGACGGAAGCTGTCACAGATAACACTCTGGTTTAAAAATATTCAAGTGTGAGTAAACAGGAGCTGAGTGGGCAAGGGCTTTGGAAGGACAATGGGAGCTAGCAGAACATTCCAGATTGAGTGGGTGGGAAAGTTGGCAGAGGCCTGAGTAAGAAGAAGGGGCCTTTGTCTCACAGACAAACGACAAGGCCAGGCATTGGCTTGGAGAAGCAGCAGAAGGCACACCACGACCCATCTTTATGCTTTGTCCCCTGGGTGGCCTGTCTCCTTCCCTGTCCCTGTAAATAAAGTTTGGACCTGATGACCAAGTGGTACCACTGTGGTGATGCCCCTGAGCCAGAGGGCATGTTTATTCAAAAAGGAATTTTTAGCTAAAAAGAGGAGGATAAACTACCTGGACAGAGAGCAAATCTGCAGAATGATGAGATTGTACTAGTATCATTTACATTCCTACCCTTCTTTCTCTTACCCCATCCCCACCTTGCTATTTCCAGATGCGTCTGGAGAAGGACAGATTCTCTGTCAACCTGGATGTGAAGCACTTCTCCCCAGAGGAACTCAAGGTCAAGGTGCTGGGAGATGTGATTGAGGTGCATGGCAAACATGAAGAGCGCCAGGTATGTAGCTGATTTTCTCTTCTGCTCTTTTTCCAGGGCATGCTATATGCCAGATACTGCCCTCAGCCCCTGAGGCCGGCAACATTCCAGTCCTAAGCCATTGGGGTCAGGAACAGGGATAAACCTGTTGTTGTTTTGGCCAGATCTTTGTTGCTTATTTTGATTTGATTGCCTCAGGGATAGATGGGATGTTAACTTCCTGTTTAAGCCAGTGGTTCTCAACTTTACCAAAGTTAAAATTACCAGAGGAATTAAAAAACAAAAATGCTTAGGCATATCCCAAATCATTTAAATCAAGATTTTTTAAAAGCTCCCTAGGGAATTCTAATACACAGTCAAGGCTGAAGACCACTGATTTAAATAGTGGTTTCAGACATCTGATTGTTTTACATAATTGTATTAACTGCATGCACTTGGAAGGCCCTTGAATTTGAGACTTTTCTTTTAGGTATTCCAGAAGTCACTTCTCTTTAGCCCATCTTAATGCTGAACTACTTCGTTTGCCTAAATTTCAGAGCTGTGCTCAGCTCCTAATACGCTAGACCCATGTGGAAATCAATTGATGGCCCATCTAAAGAAATGCTTGAGGTTCATGAGGTATAAAGGTTAGGGATGGAATTCTTCAGGAGAATTCTAAAGAATGAGATAACTTCTCGTTACTTTCTAGGAGAGTTTTTCAGTGAGTTTGCTTCTTACTGATTAGTTATAACACTGTAACTTGTGCATCCAATAGTACTGTGTGGGGTCCTCAGACTGTTTCAGTTTTGCTATGATTTAATTTAGATCCGAGTCTCCTGGGTGTAGTCTTTATTATTGTTTTTGTTATTATCATTATTAGACCTATTGGTCTGGAACATTCCTGAAGCATCAGGACAATTTTGGGGCTTCCTTAAGAGATTCAAGTTTTAAATCGAAATAATATTCCAAATCCTGTAGGCCCAACAAACATTGATCTAAAACCTTTGGGAAATACTGCTGAACATATCCACAGCTCAGGGCTTGGAGAGCTAAGTTTGGCTGTTCAGACCTCTCAGATTCTCACTGGTAGGAGTGACCACTTAGGCAATTCCATCATAGACCCAACAGAACAACCATTTCACTTTCTCTCATGTTGCCATGCATTTGGCCACAGCTAAGGGGAAGGAAGATGTCTGAGTTCTAGACAAGTGATGATATTTCCTGTTCTGATCTACCTCTTTCCTTCTTCTCTTGGTTTAGGATGAACATGGTTTTATCTCCCGAGAGTTCCACAGGAAATACCGGATCCCAGCTGACGTGGACCCTCTCGCCATTACTTCATCCCTGTCGTCTGATGGGGTCCTCACTGTGAATGGACCAAGGAAACAGGCCTCCGGCCCTGAGCGCACCATTCCCATCACCCGTGAAGAGAAGCCGGCTGTCACTGCAGCCCCCAAGAAGTAGATGCCCTTTCTCTAACTGCATTTTTTAAAACAAGAAAAGTTCCCCACCAGTGAATGAAAACCTTGTGACTAGTGCTGAAGCTTATTAATGCTAAGGGCAGGCCCAAATTATTAAGCTAATAAATATCATTCAGCAACAGATACCTGTCTTGCATTTGAATATTTTGTTAATCATCACATTATGTTTTAGGGGGCTCCAGGGATATTAGAGTCTGAATGACTGTTTCCAACTCTTACTAATGGGATAAATTTAGCAAACCACTTAAAACCTTACAGTCTTTAAGTCTTCCATTTATAACATGGGGTGCTTATTCCTACACTCATTGTAAAGAGTAAATTAAGGAAAAAAAGTAGGTAAGGCTCTTGGCAGAGCTCAAAGATCAGTTCCTTTCCCCTCCTCCCTCTTTGATTTTGGCCCTGGGTTCCAACAACACACCTCAATGCCGTCTCGATGACAATGCATAAAATGCCTTAGTGCATCTCTGAAATGAATCATGTCACCAGGGAAGAGATGGTATCCTCAACTTTGATATTTTCCCACTGATAAGCATTGCCTTCAGTAGACTTACAAAGGCAATAAATAGGACAGGTGATTATCACCAAACAAGCTTCTCGGGTGTAGTCTTTAAATTAGCTAGTGAACACTTACCAAGACTGGGAAAAACACAATTCATTGATCCATCATTTAAAAAGTTAAAGTTTTTTTAATTTTTAAAAATACTGAAATACAGTTGATGTACAGGCTTCCCAGGTGGCACTAATGGTAAAGCACCTGCCTGTCAATGCAGGAGACATAAGAGACCTGGGTTCGATCCCTGGATCGGGAAGATCCCCTGGAGGAGGGCACGTCAACCCACTCCAGTATTCTTGCCTGGAGAATCCCATGGACAGAGGAGCCTGGCAGGCTACAGTCCCTAGGGTTACAAAGAGTTGGCGATGACTGAAGCGACTTAGCACGTGCATGCACAGTTGATTTACAGTGTTGTGCTTATTTCTGCTCTACAACAAAGTGACTGAGTTATCCATATGTATAAATATTTTTTTTCATATTCTTTTCCATTATGGTTCATCACAGCATATTGAATATAGTTCCTTGTGCTGTACAGTAGGACCTTGTTATTTATTCATCCTACATATAATAGTTTGCATCTTCTAATCCCAAGCTCCCAATCCTTCCCTCCCCCTTTGCCCGCCACCTCGGCAACCACAAGTCTGATTTCTATGTTTGTAAGCCTGTTTCTGTTTCATAGGTATGTTCATCTGTGTCATATTTTAGCTTCCACATATAGGTAATATCATATGGTATTTGTCTTGTTTTAAGAATTACAGTAAATAACTGATCAATAAATGATTCTCTTATTTAGGTTAAACAAAGGTGTGTGTGTGTGTGTGTGTGTGTGTGTGTGTGTGTATGTGTGTGTTGGTTGCTCAGTCATGTCCGACTCTTTGCCACCCCATGGACTGTAGTTTGCAGGCTCCTCTGTCCATGGAATTCTCCAGGCAAGAATACTGGAGTGGGTTGCCATTCCCTTCTCCAGGGGATCTTTCCCACCTAGGAATCAAACCCGGAGCTCCCTCACTGCAGGCAGATTCTTTACTGTGTGAGCCACCACGGAAGCCCAAAGAAAGACATACTACTTTACAATAACACCTCTGCTTCACTTTTGTGAGTCTAGACAAATTTCTGATTCAATGAATGAAAATAGCCCCACCAACTCATTTTTTCTGCAGTCGCTTGCAGTTGATTTCTGATTTCTCACAAGGATTCTTTTCTTCACAGAGCCTACTGTTTGGGGACTGGCCGTGCTGCTAAAACAAGATAGTGAAACAATTGCCAAAGTTTTCAAGAGGCAGGAGTGTGGAGCTAGGACAATATACATTGCAAATTTATGCAGGTTCAAAATGTTTCCTCTTAAAAAAACAGCTCCCCAATGGGTCTGAAAGGCTGTGATCTAGCCATAAGTCAGATTTCTCTACACTTAGAGCCAATTTTTATGGCTGTGTAGTAGACACTGTTGGTACCTAAGTAGCCTATTTACCACCTTCAGTCTTGCCAACAGAACCCCAGATTGGTTTAGGTATCCACTATATTCTTCCTAGCCATGTGCTTCAGAAGAATGAAAGGTTCACTCAAGCTCCACCCAGATCAATCATGGAAACTCTCTTCCTTCTGCTGAGATTAGACATGAAAGGGCTACGACCCAATTCTGGCTCAGGGGGCAGCGTAGGGGGAGGGGAGAATTTGCAGGAGATACTTATAGCAAAACTTTTTACCTTTTAAAAAGACTATCCAAAAAGAGAGAGTGAGGGAGGGAAGGGCGAGTGAGAGAGATGGGACAGAGAGAAAGAGATTGATTTTTCTTCCTCTCCATGTTAGAGCATAACAATGTGATAGATCGCTGTAGCCATCTTGAAACTATGAGGGGGCATCCATGATAACTGATGATGGCTGAGCAGAAGGATGGTAAGACTCCGAGACCTTGATGGGTCACTGAATTGCTAAACTGGTAAACTCTAGAGCTTCCTTACTTCAGAATGTATTATGTCTCATTTCTGTCTACTTTATTTTGAGGGGGGTTTTATGTTACTGGTATGCAAAAACACCTTAACTGATGGAGGCTGAATTAAACAGTGTGAAAAACAGAAAAATGCTCTGGAAACCAAGTGTCAGCTTTAATCATTTTAGTGTATATTACCAGATTTCTCAAGCAGAAATAATGATTTGATCTTAAATGAATCATACCTTGTCTCTTAGAGTATAATATTTATGTTTCTGACAAATTTGTACAGGGTTGCCTTTTTTATTATTACCATCCCCAAGTTACTCTACCCTTTTTATTGTTATTCTTTTCCAGACCACATGTTTTGCTGTAGCTGTTTATTTACTGTTATTAGTATAGGACTCTTCTAGGCCAGCATATCTGAGGGATTTTTCTTTAGTTTTATAGTTGCTGCTATACATATATATATAGACGCTTCAGTCGTGTTCAACTCTGTGCGACCCCATAGACGGCAGCCCACCAGGCTCCCCCATCCCTGGGATTCTCCAGGCAAGAACACTGGAGTGGGTTGCTATTTCCTTCTCCAATGCATGAAAGGGAAAGTGAAGTTGCTCAGTGGTGTCCGACGCTCAGCGACCTTCTCCTCCAGTCAGCCTTCCAGTCTCTTCCGTCCATGGGATTTTCCAGGCAAGAGTACTGGAGTGGGGTGCCATTGCCTTCTCCAGTTTTATAGTTAGCTCATCCATAATTCTACTTCATTCTCTATGTCTGAATTATGACAGAAGTTTGTTGAGGCAATTTTAATTAGCATTTATTTTGTTAATATTAGCTAACATTTATTAAGCACTTACTATTAGGTGTGCACTGTGTTAAGTACTTTACCTTTTTTTTAAACTATCATTTTTAAAGAATAAATTTGGGAAATGGGTATATAGTATATATATATAATTTCAATAAGATATGTAAATTTGGTTTGGTTTGGTTTCCACTTAGAAGCCAAATGGAAGTTTTGCCTAATGGTTTGGGAATGATATACATGTTCGTGCTTAGAAAAATCCTTTTCTATTTGAAACTTCACGTTTTATTTGAATATTACCCTGGATTTGATCTTTGATCTGAAGATTTACAATCACCATTCAACAATTATTTGAGTCTGTACTATGTGCTAGCTATAAAAATAACACATATGTTTTGCCCTAATACAAGAGTGGAAGGGGGGCACACAAAAAGACACACCTTTTTAAGATTCTATGATGTCCACTCAAAATGTCTGCTCTGGGGACCCTTGAGAGGATTACCTACCTTGGACATAGAAGGAATCCTGCAACAACGGAGACACAGACATAGAGAACAGACTTGTGGGCACAGTGGGGGAAGGAGAGGGAGGGACGAATTCAAAGAGAAACACTGAAACATACACATTACCACAAGTCAAACAGATAGCTAGTGGGAATTTGCTGTATGATGCAGGGAGCTCTGTGACAACCTAGAGGGATGGGATGGGGTGGGAGGAGGGAGGGAGGTTCAAGAGCGAGGGGACATATACCCACGACTGATTCATGTTGCTGTATGGTAGAAACTAATATATTGTAAAGCAATTATCCTCCAATTGAAAATAAATAAGAATTTTAAAAAAGGAATCTTGGAGACAATTATCCCTGACCAAAATTATATAACAGCTTTATTGAGATACTAGTCACTTACTATACTATTCACCCATTGAAAGCGCATAATTTAACGATTTATTTGTATTCATAGTTGTATATCCATCACCACAATCAATTTTAGGATATTTCATTAGCCAAGATGGTAACTTATCACCCTCCAATGCCCATCCCTCAAGTCCTAAGCATCCTTTAATCTACTTTCTGTCTCTATATATTTGGACAATTAATGTAGTGGAATAATACAATAACTAGCACTTTGTGACTAGCTTCTTTCACTTAGCAGAATATTCTGAAATTCCCTCCAGATGGTTGCATGTATCAACACTTCACTCTTTTTTATTGATAAACAATATTTCTTTACATGGATCTACTGCATTTTATTTACCTGTTCATCAGCTGATAGACATTTGAGTTACTTCCACTTTTTTTCCATTATGAATAATGCTGTTATGAATAGTCAAGTACTAGTTTTTGTGTGGACATATGTCTTCATTTTTCTTGAGTATATATCTAGGAGTGGAATTGCTGGACTATATATAACTTTCCATCTAGCCTTTTGAGACTATATTCCAAGGCAGCTGCCCACTTAAAATTCCCACCAGCAGTGTATGTGGGTTTTGATTTCTCAATATCCTCACCAACAATTATCGTTATCTATCTGTTTGGTTATAGCCATCCAAGTGGGTGCCTCACTGATTTCTTTATAGGTTTATAGGGCTTAGCAAGGTTAAGAGGGAAGAAAATGCATCAAGAAGGGAGAACAGCATGAAGTGCCTAGGCAGGAGCACTGGAGAGGGAATGTGGCAGATGAAGAAGAAAGAGTCAGAGAGTAGAGAAAACACGGCTAAGGAGTTTGAAATTCATTTTGAAGGCTATAAAAGCCAGTGAAAGATTTTAACCAAGTGAGTAGCATGATCAATTCTGCATTTTTAGACTCAATCTGGGAGTGGTATAGTGATTGAAAAATAGGGACTGAAATAGAAAATAGAGACATCACCAAAAGGGCAAGAGTAAGAAATAATGTGAAAGTGGAATATGGTAAAGGTGACAGAGATGTAAAAAAGAGGGACATGATAGCACAGGGAACTCTGCTCAATGTTATGTGGCAGCTCCTCTCCTGGATGGGAGGGGAGCTTGAGGAAGAATGGTACAGCTGAGTCCCTTTGCGGTCCACCTGAAACTATCACAACATTGTTAGTTGGCTATATTCCAACATAAAATAAAAGAGGGACATAATCAAGACATAAAATGTGGATAGAATTTACAGGGCTTGGTGTCTGAATGGGAAGGATGAGAAAGAGGGATCTAAAATAATTCCTTGCTTTCTGTTTTTAACAACTGTGTGAACTTATTGTGCAATATATTAATATAATATTAAAAATAAGAAAGAGTAGTTAAGACACATAAAAGAAAACTACGGAATTCACCAAGATATGAAATATATAAGAAGGAAAAGTTTGAGACTGAAGATGATGAATTCAGCCACAGGTTTCAGGAAATTACCTCAACCTGATATAAAAAACCCATAACCAACATCATACTCAATGGTGAAGATTTAAAGTCTTTCTTCTAAGACTAGGATCCAGACAGGGATATCTACTTTCACCACTTCTCATATATTTTTGCAAGCTCTAGCCAAAGCAATTAGGCAAGGAAAAAAAAAAGCTTCTAAACTGGAAAGAAAAAAGCAGAAGTGTCTCTATTTACAAAAGACAAGATCATACATGCATAAAACCCTAAAGATTTCACCAAAAAAACATTAGAACTAATAAGTTTAGCAATATTGCAGCATATACAACCAACACATACAAATCAGTTGCATTTCTATACACTAAAAATGAATAATAAAAAAGGAAATTAAGAAAACAATTTCATTTACAGTAGCATCAAAAAGAATAAAATACATAGAATAATTTCAACTAAGGAGGCAAAAAATTTGTACATTAAAAAGTAAAAGATATTGCTAAAGTAAAGAAGACAGAAATGGAAAGTCATCTATGTCCATGGATTGGAAGGCTTAATACTGTTAAGAAAGTGACCTACAGATTCAAAGCAATTCTTATCAAATTCCAATATATTTTTTGCAGAGGTAGAAAATTCCACCCTAAAATTCACATGAGATCTCAAAGGACCCTGAAATAGACAAAACCATCTTGAAAAAGAGGAACAAACTTGGAAGATTCACACTTTCTGATTTCAAAGCTTATTACAAAACTACAATAATTTTTAAAATGTGGTATTAGCATAAAGACAGACATAGACCAAGGAAAAGAACAGAGAGCGCAGAAATAATCCCTCACACATAGAGTCAAATGATCATTGACAAACATATCAAGACCAATTAACAGGAAAAGGGCAGTCTTTTCAACACATGGTGCTGAGAAAACTGTATATCCACCTGCAAAAGAATGAAATTAGACCCTTACCTTACATAATACACAAAAATTAACTCAAAGAGAATCAAACACCTAATCATAAGAGCTTAGAAGAAAACAGACAAAGTTTCACGACATTGACTTTAGCAATGATTTGTTGGATATGACACCAAAAGTTTAGGCAATGAAAAAAAAAAAACAGATAAACTCAACTTCATCAAAATTGAAAACTTTTATGTATCAGAGGACACTAACAAGGGAATGAAAGAACCCACAGAGTGATATTTACAAATCATATAGTAGTTGATTAGAGATTAATATCCAAAATATATAAAGATATATAAAGAACATCTATAATTCAACAACAAAAAGCAAACAACCCAGTTCAAAAATGAGCAAAGCAGTGGTAAAGAATCTGCCTGCCAATGCAGAAGACACAGGTTCAATCTCTTGTCTGGGAAGACCCCTACATGCTGTGGAACAGCTAAGCCTGTGCACCACAGATATTGAGCCAGTACTCTAGAGCCCGAGAATCGCACTACTGAGCTGTTGCATTGCAACTACTGAAGCCCATGTGTCGTAGAGCCTGTGCTCAGCAAAAAAAGAGAAGCCGCTGCAATGAGAAGACTGTGCACTGCAACTAAAGAGTAGCCCCCGCTCACTGCAACTAGAGAAAAGCCTGTGCAGCAACAAAGACCCAAGACCCAGCACAGCCCCAAAATAAATAAAATTATTTAAAAATTGGACACTCTGCCGGCTACTCAGAATCTTTGTGGACTCCTTCTCAGTGCAGCGTCTCAGCCCCAGCCTCGCCATGGCTTCCGCTGGTCTGCAAATCCTGGGGATCGTCCTGACCCTGTTTGGCTGGGTGAATGCCCTGGTGTCCTGCACCCTGCCCCTGTGGAAGGTGACTGCCTTCATCGGCAACAGCATCGTGGTGGCCCAGGTGGTGTGGAAGGGGCTGTGGATGTCCTGCGCGGTGCAGAGCATGGGCCAGATGCAGTGCAAGGTGTACAATTCGCTGCTGGTGCCGCTGCAAGACCTGCAGGCTGCCTGGGCCCTCTGCGTCATCACTCTCCTCATGACCCTGCTTGGCCTGCTGGTCTACCTCGCCGGAGCCAAGTGCACCACCTGCGTGGAGGACAAGGACTCCAAGGCCTGCCTGGTGCTCACCTCCGGGATCATCTTTGTCATCTCGGGGGTCCTGACCCTGATCCCTGTTTGCTGGACTGCCCACACCATCATCCAGGACTTCTACAACCCTCTGGTGGTCGAGGCCCAAAAACGGGAGCTGGGAGCTTCCCTCTACCTGGGCTGGGCGGCTTCCGGCCTTTTGTTGCTAGGTGGGGGGCTATTGTGCTGCACCTGCCCCTCTGGGGGCTCCTGGAGCTCCAGCCATTATATGGCCCGATACTCAGTATCAGCCCCACATACCGCCTCTCGGGGTCCCTCCGAATACCCCACTAAGAATTACGTCTAATTTGGGTAGAGGAGTGGGGGCTCCTTTGAGAGTGGAGTCTAACCCACTGCACTGGAGTCATGGAGATGGTGATCCATGACAGCTTTGGGGTTGTTTTGACTTCTTATTGGGGGAGGGGGTCAGTGGTTAATCCACTTTATAACCTACCTGGGGTCTGCTACTAGTGTTCCTCACTTTGGAAGATGGAGCCAAAAAGGTGATGCTTCAGTTTCTGGATTGTTCTCCACCCTGGACAACCCTCTCTTAGAGACCAACCTGGAACTGAGGTCCCCGTGTGAAGGGTACCATGCTGTCCTCTGATGGTGCTGGGGGCGGGGCCTCCCTAGGACAAGCCTTTCCTTGCTGGTCAAGCCTCTGGAACCCCCAGGGGCTCTCGAGCCTCATGTAGCCTCCAGAAGAGCAGGTGCTAAGTTACCAAAGACCCGCCAGTCTCCAGGTCTTCTGACCTCTGGCTCCTGCATCCCGAGTCATGTCCCCCTTGTGCTGACCCCTGACTTTCCTATTCCAGCCCCTGTGCACTTGCCATATCCTGCCTGTACTCACCAGTTTTTACTAAATAAAGCATGTTTTGTTGGAAAATAAAAATAAAAATTGAACAAAGGACTTGAATAAACACTTCTCCACAGACAACATACAAATAACTGAAAAGCACATGAAAAGATGCTCAAGACCACTAGCCATTAGGAAAACACAAATCAAAACCATGAGAGACCATTTTACACCCACTAGGATGGCTATTATAAAATGAAAACAAACAAACAAAACACCAGAAAACATGTGTTGGTAATGATGTGGGGAAATTGAAACCCTTGTGTATTCATTATGGGTGGGAATGTAAAAAAGTGCACCCACTATGGGAAACTGTGGCATTTCCAAACTGTTAAATAGAATTACAATATGTTCCACTTATGGGTATATGCCCAAAATAATCAAAAGCAGGGATTCAAACAAGTATCTGTGCACCAATGTTCATAGCTTCCCTGGTGGCTCAGGGATTCTTCTGGTAAAGAATCCAATCTACCTGCAATGCGGGACACACCTGGGTTCGATCCCTGGGTTGAGATGATCTCCTGGAGGAGGGCATGGCAACCCACTTTGTCTGAAGAATCACCATGGGCAGACGAGCCTGGTAGGCTGCAGTCCATGGAGCCGCGAAGAGTCAGACAATACTAAGCAACTAAGCACACACACAGCATAGCAGTGTTCATAGCAGCAGCATCCACACTACCCAAAAGATGGAAACAACCCAGGTGTCTACTAACAAGTGAACAGAGAAGCAAAATGTGGCGTAATCCAATGGAAGTCTTAGAAAGGACACATGCTGTAACATGGATGAAACTTGAAAACAAACTAAGTGAAATAAACCAGAGACAAAAAGAAAAATATTGTATGACTCCACTTATATGAGGTACCTAGAACAGGCAAATTCATAGAGACAGAAAATAGAAGTTACCACGGACAGGAGAAGAGGGGAATGAGGAACTGTTGCTTAATTGGTGTAGAGTTTCAGTTTATAATGATGAAAAAGTTCTGGAACCAGTGGTGATGGTTGTGCAACACTGTGCGTGTATTTAATGCCACTGAATTCTATACGTAAAAACATTTAAAATGGCACATTTTTATATTTTATCACAATAAAAATGCACTGGATACTTAGGGAGTAGGACAGACACATAACATATAAACTTAAAACGTGTCTATAAAATATTCATACTGCAAAATATACACCAATGAATTATTAATATTAGTAAGAGATAACAATTCAAATTCTATAGTTGATCAAACAATAGAATGTAATTTCCATCAACATCCTAACTATCTTTTTGTGGAACCTGGCAAATTGATTCTAAAATTTACATGGAAATGCAAAGGGTCAAAAATAGATAAGACACTCTTGCAGAAAGACAAACTAAAATGATTTGATCTACTGGATGTTAAAACTTATACAATTATCATAAGTAAGATAGTGAGGTAATTAAGGCATTAAGGCTAAGATGGGATTAAATAAAAAACAACAGTTAGGCTAATAGAATATAATAGAGAGCCCAGAAACAGACCCAAGTATACACAGATAGCTGATTTATATTAAAAATGGCTTTGAAGAACAGTGAAGAAAGTATGGTCTTTTTAATAACTAATATGGGGACTATTGGATAGCCATACAGAAATAAACAAAACTTAGTCACTACCTAACATCATGTACAACATAAATTCCATATTCATGCCTGTTTCAAAAAATAATGAAGGCTTGGGAGATAATATATGAGAGACAGTTCCCATATATTACATTGTCATCTTTAATAGGAGATTTAAAAAAAAGGAAAGTACTAATGTTAAGGCTATTGCCTCCGAGTGTTCACCAACCCTAAAGTATTCACAATCTTTTCTCAATTGTAGCCAGTTCCTCACAATGAAAGACCCATCTTAAACTGGCTGAGTCATCCCAAATTCCTAAAAGTATCCTACCCTAAATCACCTTTCTGAATCATTACCAAGACCATGTCAAGCTGAGGTTCTTTCTTATCACAGGCTTAATAAACAGCTCAGCTTTGTCTGATCAGCAGTTTTCTTTGGCGATCTTTGTCAGGGAGTCAAAATTTGACAGTCTTTATCTTTTTGAGATGTAAACTGAAATATTTATAGATGAAATTATATAACTTCAGAGAAAAATTTAAAAATAGAGAAAGTAAATAGGGATAGATAAGATTGGTCATCGATTGTTGAAGCTGGGTAATGGTACATGCGAGTTCGTTATACTATTCTGTCTAGTTTTTTATGTTTCAAATTTTCCATATTAATAAAAATAGTTATATTTCTTCTTCTAGTCCTTAAGAGGGAATATTCATTAGGGTGACAGTAAATATAACTTATCTGACCATGACTACCAGGCTCACATCCAGAAAGCATCTAGCCAAATGTAGCCTAAGTCAGGATGGATTTTGCAGCTCTGCCCTTCTTGCAAGGCAGGAAGAGCAGAGTGGTTGTAGATTTGAAAGAAATAACTCTTTTCAATGCTGTCCTACAACACCGGTAATGTAGACTAAGAGTAAATATATTTAAATTTGACATTTAAATCTTGATTTTAAAAAGTGGGGGTAGAGAATATTTGTTGGGCTTTATTTATTCAGAGAGTAAAACTATGCTACAGTCTGCTAAATTCTTAGCTGTTCTTAGAATGGGCCTCCTTCTACATTCTACACTGGAAAAACAAAACTTATTCTTTCTCAGAATCATGGACTCTGAAACCGGCAGTTCCTAGGATTCCACACACACACAGAGTGCTGATCAGTTTGAGGCTTTGAATAACTACTCATGTAAGTTGACTTTTCTGTGCATTTGTATGGAGGAGGAACCAGCTCAGGTTGATGTCCTGGGAACCAGTGAGGCTCTCGCTTAAACCCTGAGGGAATAGAAAAGAGGAGTCTTGGTAAGTAATCTCTTCATTATTTCTGAGCGAATACACAGTGAAACCTGTCAGAGCTGAGAAAAGAGAGAAATCATTCACTCATTTAAGTTTTCTTTGTGTTCCTCCTGAGGCTATAAGAATTAAAAAGAATAGGTCACCTACTATGGGTTGAAAGTGGCCTTCTGTTGTTGTAGCTTGTATCATATGTTGTTTCAAAGTAGTGTCCAAACTGGAAAGAAAAGGTAGTAGTTTCAAAATACAGGAGTCTATAGCCAAAGCTGAGAAATAAAGGACACAATGGCATAAATAAATTCTAGCAGGCTCTGTAATATTTTAGCTTGGCTAGAGATCTATACGTCATTAACCTATATCCTACCGATCTTTATATCCTGTGTATGTTTGTTTAGGAGATTTCAGGGCAAGATGAAGATAAATGACAAATCTAGCTGGCAGAGACCAGAGGAGAAACTAACCTGAATTAGAAGACATTATAGAAATATTTCCATAGACTAATGAAGTCCAAAGAAAAGCAAGAGAAAAAGCATGATACTCATCCTTTCATTACCTTATGGTTGTTTAGTAGCTAAGTTGTGTCCAACTCTTTGTAACCCGATGGACTATAGCCCGCCAGGCTTCCCTGTCCATGGGATTTCCCGGGCAAGAATACTGGAGTGGGTTGCCATTTCCTTCTCCAGGGTATCTTCCCCACCCAGGGACTGAACCCGTGTCTCCTGCCTGGCAGGCAGATTCTTTACCACCGAGCCACCTGGGAAGCCTTACAATAGCATAATATTCAGCTTGATAGTAAAGTGGGATAAGTGTTCCACCTGAGGACTGTTGCCCTCTTCCAACCATTCACTGAACAGAAGCCTGAAAGATCTCAGCATTGGAAGTTATCAGATTCCTGTTTCTCAAATGGCCATTGGTATTTCTTTTGCTAACAGAAGAAAACAAAGAAGAGAAAGTTCAGTTACCTGGGAAGGCAAGGGTTTTGGCTGCACGATATTCTTTAGGTCATATCTTTCCTGGTTCCAGTTGCCCATCAGGGTACGGTTTGAATAGGCATCTTCATTAGTGTTGCATCTCCATCCATACTGGAAAAACTTGGACATATTATTCCAGTCCGTCCACACTTCAGCATGGCCATCTGCATTAATGAGGCTGCCATAGTGCGGGTTTGTAAGGAAACAGGCGAGGACCTGTCTCTGGGAAATGTGGCAATAGAAAAGTTTGTTGCACAAACCAGAGAGCAGAAAACACATCCCTTTCTTGTCCTTGGCCAAGCATAAGTACACCTTCTAAAGATCTAGTCTTTCCTCTCAGTTTAATAGTTGTCCTGTTTCCTTCCAAGTTCATAAATCCTTTGACCTACCCTCTCAATCAGCAGTAGTAGATGACTAAATAGATTAATTGCACCCCCTCCCTCAGAAGGCAAGAGAACTTCAGTACCCTAATACTATCGGAGAACTAGAAAATATTCTGGTGATTTTGAAGTGTAAGAATTTAAGGACTAAGTACTGCTATCTTCAAAGAGAAGAGAGAGAAGTGAGAGCTGGATAACTAGATAATACGACGATCAGTGATCAACAAATGATGGTTTCCTTCCTTTGGGCCCAGCTCAAATGCCATATCTTAGGATACAGCGTTCCCTTTTCATGATGCCTTACTTCTCTCAATTGTTAACTTCTCTCAATTGTCTCACACAGAACTTTATCTTCACACTTTTATATATCCATAACTTTATACCACGTTAGAGTTCTTCAAGGAAGTGTGGAATCTTTTACACTGAAATACGCATCCCTTGAAGACAAGACCTGTCACTTTTTCATTACTGCACCCTCTCCCTCTGTATACCCTCCCAATCAATAGTAATTTGCACATACCAGATGACCAATGTCTGAATTTCAATTTTTTTGGTAAGGAATCAAAAGCCTAACCATTTCCAACTTTGGTTAAAAGTTCAGTCTGGTCCCTTGGCTTAGGAGCAAGACAATACCTTCTCTGAAGATGAATACTTTGAAGTTGAGGAGCTTGTTTTTGAAGATTTTATAGCAGAGTAACAGCAAACCTTACTCTGATGTTCCATATTCTTTAAAACAAGAGATGACACTAAACCTGGCCTTCCCAGTTCTCCAGGCAAAGGAAGAATTTAGATTGCCCAGATCACCAGGTGGCCACGATTTGGTAGTCATCACCCACCCACCTTTCCACAGCTAGAGACAAAACCAACACTGTAAGTTTAAAGGTAACTGCCCGCACATCATGGGCCTTTGTGAAGACAGATACATGCACTTATGTCAACAAACAGCATGACGACTAAGAGCAGTTGGTCCCACAAAGTCCTCAGGCCAAGTACTCAGATGACACTGTCCCTGGGGCTGTTAAGGATAGACATCCCCACCCACTTAGTTGTCCAAACCTGAAAACTGGGGCTTCTGTTTGACTCTTGGTCTCTCTTTCAACTCCCTTACATCTATTCAATCACTGCTGCTGCTGCTGGTGCTGCTAAGTCGCTTCAGTCGTGCGACCTCATAGACAGCAGCCCACCAGGCTCCCCTGTCCCTGGGATTCTCCAGGCAAGAATGCTAGGTCTTGTTGATTTTTGAATCAGTGCACTACCTACCCTCCATCTCCACTACTGTTTCAATTCAGATCACTATCAGCCCTAGTCTCCATTACTGCAGTAACCTTCTATCTGGACTCCTTGCCACCAACCTGTTCTTCTTCTATTCTTTCTCCATAGGAAAGCAGAATTTTTGAAAATGAAAATCTAATTGTGTCATCTTCCTACTTAAAAATCTTTCAGTGGCTGGCCACTGTTTTCAGAGTAAGGTTCAGGCTGTAAAAAAAATTGCCTATATCAACTGGTCCCTGCTTTTCAGTCTCATCTGTTATCCACTCTCCCTCAAACTACATTTCAGTCAAACTCAGCTACTGTGTTTTCCCATCATGCTTTTGCATTTATTGCTACTTCTGCCTTTTCAGTCCTCCTGACTCAGTAAGGTGTAGTCCCCCCCACTCCCCGTAGCTTTCAACTCAGGTGCACTTCATCCACAAAATCTTTCCACTTCATCCCCAAACTTGGTCCCCTTCAGTGTGCTCCTCAGCGACCTGAATTACTCCATTCATAGTACTGCATCTCACTAAATCAGAATTGTCTCTTTTGCCGTGCATCCCCCACCACAGTACAAGCTCAGAGAAGTCATAGGCCACATCCTGTTCCTCCATATATCGAACAGCCTTCATAGGCCTGGGGCATAACACTCAACACTTCTTGAATGCATAAAAGGTAGGGGAAAGAAGCACCTGGAAAAACTCCGAATAACAATGATAATCGGTTGCAGTCATTTCAGATGAGATGAAGGCTGTTACAAAATCCTCTGAGTCAGGATGCAGAACACAGAACCATCTCTCCTTGGCCTCAGCCCGGCCTTGCTTTGTTCACTCAGAACTCACTTCACCCTCGACCTGTCTGCGTCCCACCCCCACCTCGGCCCCCAACCCCCCCGAAGCTAGTGACTCCTCAAAGCCTCAGGCAGGTGTGACGAAGTCGCTCAGGGATGCCCTTGGGCTCAAAAGCATTTAACACTTCCGATGGGGTGAGGGAGTGAGGGGATTGGGTGGCCGGTGTCTCGCTCTTGCTCCCATGGCTATTTTCCTACTCCGGATGTCGCCGCCCCAGTTTGTCAGGACAACCAGACGCTGTGACGCGTCATCAACCAGCTACGCGAGAAGAGGTGGGGCCACAAGAGAATCGCGAAGGAAGTGACGTAAAAAAAAAGAGCGCCTCGGAGAACTTGAGACGGGAGCACGTGGGGGCCATGGCCCCGCGGCGCCTCCTCTTGGTTGGGGAGGGGAATTTCTCTTTTGCCGTCGCTCTGAGTGAGACCCTTGATCCAAACACGAGTCTAACCGCCACCTGTCCCCAGAGCTCAGCGGACCTGGCCCGGGATCTGGTGGCCCGAGAGAACCTACAGCGCCTGCGCGAGCGAGGTAGCGAAGCCCAGCCCTCCACGAAGCCCCGCCCAGCTGTCGCGCCCCCCGAAGTGGAAAGGGTGGGAATAGTGGGTATTCAGGGAACTTGGCCGTTGCTCTTGGTCTTCCCCGGGGCTTCCCAGGTGGCTCTAGTGGTAAAGAACCCGCCTGCCAATGCAAGAGTCGTAAGAGATGAGGGTTCGATCCCTGGGTGGGGAAGATCCCCTGGAGAAGGGCATGGCACCCCACTCCAGTATCCTTGCCTGGAGAATCACATGGACAGAGGATCCTGGCCGGCTACAGTCCGTAGGGTCTCAAAGAGTCTGACTGGACCAAAGCGACTTAGCACACACGCACTTCATCTTCCCATGGACATTTACAGACAGCCTGCTGTGTGCCTGGACTTGGGCTGTTTTGCACCTCGTGTTGGGAAGGGTTTTTCTCTTGTTCCATGGCTTTATCACATCCTCCTGTCTATATTTCATGCCAGGTAACGAGGTACGCTTCGGTGTGGACTGCACCCACCTGGCAGATGCCTTTGAACCGCAAGACAGAGAATTTGATCGAATTTATTTTAACTTTCCGCACTGTGGGCGCAAAGCTGGAGTAGCTAAGAACAGGGCACTGCTTGCCAAGTTTTTCCGGAGGTGAGGAGAGCTGAGCACTCACAAGTGAAATGTTTAAGATGTACATTGCCACTCAGACATGTTAGTTTGGGAAATAGGACATACAAGAGAACGTGTTGCTCCAAAGGAACCCACAGTCTAGTTGGAGAGGCAGACATTTAACCCTAAATGCTAAGTACAAGTGCAAACATGTACTGTTGGGCCAGAAAAGGGAGGATCACCTATTTTTGATAATGCAAAATGATAGTAGCCAGTATAAACTAATTTAGGAGCCAAACTATCTGCATTCAAATCCCCACCCACCACTTAATAGCTTTGTGGGTTTTGTGATTGTTTACTTGATCCTTATTTGCTTTTGCTTCCTCATCCATAAACTGAAGATATTAACATAACTGCCTCATAAAATTATTGTGAACTTAAAACAGTGCTTTATACTATTATACCAAAACATGAAACATAGTTATCGTGAAACTTTGCACAGAGGCAGTATTTTAAGTTAGTATTTTAAGTACAAGTAAAATTTTAACAAGCAGGAGGGGAGTGAAAAGAATAGCTTTCTAAATGGGAAAGAACAGCCTGATCACTGAATCACATATAGTAATTTTATAGACATTGACTTTTCAATGAAATATAGGTGAACAATAGAAATGTGAAGCTGGATAACTTTCTGGTCAGCCACTAATTTTAGTTATGAGTTGAGCATTGAATTTAAGTTCTTACTTACTTCCAGCTCCTTTTTTTGCATGTTTGAAGTCTTAATAGATCTTTGCAAATAGATATGATTGGATTTTAATTATCTCACAAACCATGTATATACAGCTAACTCCTACTTGTTTCTGGTAAATGGTTGGTGTTTCCTTGTCCCTGTTAGCTGTGCAGATGTTCTTGCCGAGGATGGAGAAGTCCACGTGGCATTGTGTAGAGGACAAGGTGGGACTCCTGCTGATAAGCCAATGAGAGAATGGCACAACAGTTGGCAAGTGGTTGCTATGGCCGCTCTGGGGGGATTCATTTTAAGTGATGTGCATCCCTTCAACTGTGAGGCTGTGCCAGGGTACAGGTGCACTGGATATAGGTAGGTAATAACAGATCTAAGCTTTTCCCATCTCTCTCACTAAAGATAAAAAATCCCATTGACACTGTTTCTTGCTAATTTCTTGATTCAGCCTTTAGGAATAATTGCTTTCTTTAATAGTGACAGACTTAATAACTGCTATTTTGCCAGGAGTCAAGATAAGTCCTTTCATATAGAAGGTGCCTTGAACCATATCTTCACCCGGAGCTTACCCTTGTCGCCGCCCCAGTTTGTCAGGACAACCAGACGCTGTGACGCGTCATCAACCAGCTACGCGAGAAGAGGTGGGGCCACAAGAGAATCGCGAAGGAAGTGACGTAAAAAAAAAGAGCGCCTCGGAGAACTTGAGACGGGAGCACGTGGGGGCCATGGCCCCGCGGCGCCTCCTCTTGGTTGGGGAGGGGAATTTCTCTTTTGCCGTCGCTCTGAGTGAGACCCTTGATCCAAACACGAGTCTAACCGCCACCTGTCCCCAGAGCTCAGCGGACCTGGCCCGGGATCTGGTGGCCCGAGAGAACCTACAGCGCCTGCGCGAGCGAGGTAGCGAAGCCCAGCCCTCCACGAAGCCCCGCCCAGCTGTCGCGCCCCCCGAAGTGGAAAGGGTGGGAATAGTGGGTATTCAGGGAACTTGGCCGTTGCTCTTGGTCTTCCCCGGGGCTTCCCAGGTGGCTCTAGTGGTAAAGAACCCGCCTGCCAATGCAAGAGTCGTAAGAGATGAGGGTTCGATCCCTGGGTGGGGAAGATCCCCTGGAGAAGGGCATGGCACCCCACTCCAGTATCCTTGCCTGGAGAATCACATGGACAGAGGATCCTGGCCGGCTACAGTCCGTAGGGTCTCAAAGAGTCTGACTGGACCAAAGCGACTTAGCACACACGCACTTCATCTTCCCATGGACATTTACAGACAGCCTGCTGTGTGCCTGGACTTGGGCTGTTTTGCACCTCGTGTTGGGAAGGGTTTTTCTCTTGTTCCATGGCTTTATCACATCCTCCTGTCTATATTTCATGCCAGGTAACGAGGTACGCTTCGGTGTGGACTGCACCCACCTGGCAGATGCCTTTGAACCGCAAGACAGAGAATTTGATCGAATTTATTTTAACTTTCCGCACTGTGGGCGCAAAGCTGCAGTAGCTAAGAACAGGGAACTGCTTGCCAAGTTTTTCCGGAGGTGAGGAGAGCTGAGCACTCACAAGTGAAATGTTTAAGATGTACATTGCCACTCAGACATGTTAGTTTGGGAAATAGGACATACAAGAGAACGTGTTGCTCCAAAGGAACCCACAGTCTAGTTGGAGAGGCAGACATTTAACCCTAAATGCTAAGTACAAGTGCAAACATGTACTGTTGGGCCAGAAAAGGGAGGATCACCTATTTTTGATAATGCAAAATGATAGTAGCCAGTATAAACTAATTTAGGAGCCAAACTATCTGCATTCAAATCCCCACCCACCACTTAATAGCTTTGTGGGTTTTGTGATTGTTTACTTGATCCTTATTTGCTTTTGCTTCCTCATCCATAAACTGAAGATATTAACATAACTGCCTCATAAAATTATTGTGAACTTAAAACAGTGCTTTATACTATTATACCAAAACATGAAACATAGTTATCGTGAAACTTTGCACAGAGGCAGTATTTTAAGTTAGTATTTTAAGTACAAGTAAAATTTTAACAAGCAGGAGGGGAGTGAAAAGAATAGCTTTCTAAATGGGAAAGAACAGCCTGATCACTGAATCACATATAGTAATTTTATAGACATTGACTTTTCAATGAAATATAGGTGAACAATAGAAATGTGAAGCTGGATAACTTTCTGGTCAGCCACTAATTTTAGTTATGAGTTGAGCATTGAATTTAAGTTCTTACTTACTTCCAGCTCCTTTTTTTGCATGTTTGAAGTCTTAATAGATCTTTGCAAATAGATATGATTGGATTTTAATTATCTCACAAACCATGTATATACAGCTAACTCCTACTTGTTTCTGGTAAATGGTTGGTGTTTCCTTGTCCCTGTTAGCTGTGCAGATGTTCTTGCCGAGGATGGAGAAGTCCACGTGGCATTGTGTAGAGGACAAGGTGGGACTCCTGCTGATAAGCCAATGAGAGAATGGCACAACAGTTGGCAAGTGGTTGCTATGGCCGCTCTGGGGGGATTCATTTTAAGTGATGTGCATCCCTTCAACTGTGAGGCTGTGCCAGGGTACAGGTGCACTGGATATAGGTAGGTAATAACAGATCTAAGCTTTTCCCATCTCTCTCACTAAAGATAAAAAATCCCATTGACACTGTTTCTTGCTAATTTCTTGATTCAGCCTTTAGGAATAATTGCTTTCTTTAATAGTGACAGACTTAATAACTGCTATTTTGCCAGGAGTCAAGATAAGTCCTTTCATATAGAAGGTGCCTTGAACCATATCTTCACCCGGAGCTTACCCTTTGAAAGTTTGCAACCAAGAATCTCCAGGATCAAACTGGGGGACCAGTGGTTTTCTTTTCTGGAACCAGAAGTACTTGTAGGAAAACTGAACAGGTAACCTGATTTTACCAGAAACTTCTTCTGTCTCTAGTTGTATCCCGATTGACTTAATAATCAGGCAGTCATACATTGAATGGATGCTACATTAATTGTTAATGATGTTGTGCTGTGAATACTTATAAGTCTGGCCCACACAGTCTCTTTATAATTTATAATTAAAAATTTTCATATTATCTGCAAATATCTTATGATATCACTTATATGTGAAATCTAAAAAAAAGGGGTAAAAGACAGAAATAATTACAGATGTAGAAGACAAACTTATGGTTACAAAGGGTTGGGGGTTATAAACTTGGAGACTGGGACTGACTTTCATATATTTCTATATATAAGATAGATAACTAATAAGGGCCTATTATATAGTGCAAGGAACTCTACTCAGTACTCTGTAATGGCCTATATAGAAAAAGAATCTAAAAAAGAGTGGATATATGGGACTTCCCAGGTGGTGTTAGTGGTAAAGAATCCATCTGCTAATGCAGGAGATGGAAGAATCATGATTTCGATCCCTGGGTTGGAAAGATCCTCTGGAGTAGGAAATGGCAAATCATTCCAGTATTCTTGCCTGGAAAATCCCATGGATAGAGGAGCCTGGTGGGCTACAGTCCATGGGGCCGCCAAGAGTCAAGATAGAACTGAGGACAGCACAGCATATGTATATGTATACTGATTTGAACGTGTGAAACTAAAAGCAATATTTTAAATCAACTATACTCCAGTAAATTTTTTTTTAAATTATCATATTTTCTGGTATATTATAGGCTGTCAGAATTCTGAAACACATGCTGTCTCTCTTTAGAGTAGATGATTTCTTTGTTTCCTTTCTGGATCAACTTAAGGATAATCCTTTTTATTCAGCTATTCTTTTTAATTCTAGCTACATTATCATTATTTATAATTTTAAGTTTTAAAAGTTATTTTTGTGTGTGTTTAAACAGGGGCTTCCTAGAAGCACCTTCATGTCATCCTATCAAGACCATAAATGAGAAACTCATTGCTGAATTGGGGAAAGCTTTCCCTCTAAAAAGGCTGAAGTGTTCTTCCCCTTTGCTGCCACAAGGAGATGCCAATGTTCTCACACCCCACAACCCTGACATCCTATCAACTGCCTTTTGGGTTAGTCTCCATGAAGATAACTCAGATTTTGAGTCCCTGACTAGTGGGACAACGCAAGACATGGAGGACTTTCTGGTGTCATTTTCAGAACTCAGCCTTCCCAAGAACCCTAGAAGAGACAGTAAGGAAGAAGCTCATGAAGGAACGCATGGCCAGGCCAAGGCCTGCCTTAGACCTTCTCTTCTGGTTCACAGCCAGGCTGTAATCCAAGCACCGGACTTTCTCCCTGGTTCTCTGCACATCCTCAGTGGACCTGTCTTTCAGAGGTGCTGCATCTCCCCTTTCACAATGCCAGCATTTCACGAGACTTTGTATATCCTTGGATTTAATAAAAGTCTGAAGGATAGCTGTCTTCAGTCACTAATGGATCATTTGAAGGGCATTCTAGACAACCTTCTGACCCAGACATGGCTGGAGGGCTCTGAGTGGAGCAGTTCAGTGGAATTTGTCTTTCAACCAACTGGGGAAAGATATATGATTACTGTGAAGTCTCAAACTTTTGGTCCAGATTGTGTTAAGGACCTGATTATTGGATCTGTTACCACATCTGCTACAAGCGTGATACACAAAGACCAGTATTTTGTGTGTGTGTCTATGAACTTGGACCTCTTAGCCATGCTTGTCTGGGGTATCTCTGATTGGAGGATGCTGTGGACCTCTGATAGTCGTTTCCTGAAGAATTTTGCCCCTGGAAAAATAGAACCCTTTAAAAGCTATTCCCTATATCCTCCATACTATGTGCATGATATTAGTTTTTGGTTAGATGAAAAGAAAAGATTTGATGAAGTCGAGTTTCACACTCTGGCCCGAGCAGTGTCCCAGGACACCATTATATCCATACAATTCCTTAGTCGTTTTCAGCATCCAAAGACCGAACAGGTCAGCCTCTGCTACAGACTGACCTACCAGACCTGTGACAAGGCTCTGACCCAGCAACAGGTAGCATCAATGCAGTCCCAGCTTAGGAAAGAGATTCAGCAACGACTCCATGTGACACCTCGGTAGTTTAGTAAACTCATCTCTCCATAGTGATCCTTGTGGATGTGGGTGGAAAAAGACCAGTTTGTAAACTGTAGTTCTTTCTGGGCTTTTTGTTTGTCTTGTAAAAATCTTCTACTCTGTAAAAGATTGGTTAATTGAGGGGCTTCCCTGGTGGTCCAGTGGTTAAGAATCCACCTCACAGTGCAGGGGACAAGGGTTTGATCCCTGGTCGGAGAACTAAGATCCCACATGACTCAGAGCAACAAAGCCCTCACGCTGCAGCTACTGAGCTCTCACTCCAGAGCCTGTGTGCCACAATTAGAGAGTCTGAGTACTACAAGGAAAGATCCCGCGTGACACAGTGAAGATCCTGAGTGCTGCAACTAAGACCTGATGCGGCCAAATAAAATTTTTAAAATTTAAAGATTGGTTGTTTGGCTTAAAAAAATACCTGTGGCTCAGTCACTGAGACTATAATGTGATTGGTGATCTTCAGAGGTGTGCAATATTTTGATCATGAGTAATGACAGGGAAGGCAATGGTACCCCACTCCAGTACTCTTGCCTGGAAAATCCCATGGACGGAGGAGCCTGGTAGGCTGCAGCCCATGGGGTCGCTAGGATTTGGACACACGACTGAGCAACTTCACTTTCACTTTTCACTTTCGTGCATTGGAGAAGGAGATGGCAACCCACTCCCTGGTGGAGAATCCCAGGGACGGGGGAGCCTGATGGGCTGCTGTCTCTGGGGTTGCACAGAGTCGGACATGACTGAAGCGACTTAGCAGTAGCAGTAGCAGCAATGACAGGGAAACAAACAAAACAATATCTTAAATGCTAGATGCTATCATTCTGAAGAGGCAGTAAAACTTGAGTGTCTCCTCAAATATATTTATAAATAAATTTTATGCAATGTCAATTCCTCTTTACTATGTCATCTCTAAATCAATTGAGAGTGGTTTTTAAAGTTAGACCATTTATTAGCTTGGTTAAGTTGCAAGTGCTTCATATTATTTTTGGTATCATCATCATGTTTGTTGTCTGGTTGACTGTTGTTCAAGTCATGGAACCGAATAGGCATCAGATTTAGAGTTCACATTTGGGTCTGTCTGACTCTAAAGCCCATGTTCTTTCTGCTACTTTACTTTTCTTTCCTTGGATTTCAACAATAATCTGTCAACTATGATTAACTCTAAACTTTGCTCCCCTTGATTTTGGGGCTTTCTGTTGTATCTCTAAAGAAGATTGGGAGATTGGTCCAGCCCAGGACTCTGTGGAATGGGGTGCCCTAATGTGAATTAATGTATGTTCCTATTAACATCTAGGCTCTGCTGATTAGAATTATAGTGTAAACTCTGTGAAGGAAATAACTGTCTTACTTATTCTTTTTTTAAGTTTCTGTTTTTATTTTTTGTAACCGAAGTATAATTGATTTCAAATGTCATCTATTCTTGTATTTGGACAAGAGCTTGTGGAAAGGCAAGAACTGAAAAAAACAAATTAGTTTATTATAATGGAAACAAAATATGATGGTGATCTGGACCTTGGTGGTAAAAAGCAGCTGGACTGGGAAATAATTCAAAGGACTTACTGATAAATATACGTGCACACACAAATATTTTGGAGTTAGAGAAATAAAGGAACCAAACAGAATCCCTTAGTTTTTTGATCCAAGCAACTAGGAGAATAGAAGTATCTTTAATTGGAGTGGGAAAACTGGCATGGGAGTAAGTTTAGGTAGTGAGTCAAGGGATCTCTTAAGGACACATATATTGCTTGGCTCTCCACATAGACTTTAAGCTAATTGAGGGCAGAGGTGGCTCAATGGTAGAGAATCCACCTGCCAATTCAGGAGACGACAGAGACTTGGGCTTGATCCCTGGGTTGGGAAGATAACCTGGAGACGTAAGTGGGAACCCACTCCAGTATTCTTGCCTGGGAAATCCCAAGGACAGAGGAGCCTGGTAGACGACAGTTCATGGGGTCACAAAGAGTCGGATATAACTTATTGACTGAGCATGCAAAGAAAGGCGATGTGACTTAACAGTTTTCTTCCAACCACAATAGTGCTCTGAAACCAAGTACAACCCTGCAGGGTCTTCCGGGGGTGAGATCCCGCCACCTCTTCCATGCCTGCCGCCTCTTGTTTGGAGAAAAGGGTTAGCCTCCTAGGCCTTCCCTGAGTTCCAAAGGTTTATTTTTTTGTTTGTTTTGGCCGCACAGCAGGTAGGTTCTTAATTCCTGAGACCAAGGGTAGAACCCACGCCCCTTGCAGTTGAAGTGCAGAGTCTTCACCGCTGGGCCACCAGGGACGTCCAGCAAAGAGCAGATTCGATGGAATGAGAAATGAGAATATCCAGAAACAAATCAGTCATGTGAGATAATAATAGTTTAGCTTTCAAAAAAAGAAGTACCTCTATTTCCACCTCAAGGGCTATAGATAATATTTTGAGTCATATCCATGTGCGTTTTATTGATTCTAAACCCCCACTAGATGGAAGAAGTTAATTGCGTGTTGATCACCAGGACATAGACCCCAGGAGGTTTTTGAGGCTGACTCCTGAAATACCACCCTGTTAACGTCATCATCAACCAATCAAGGATGTCCATGAGCTGATCCTGAACATCTCAACTGTTTCTCTCACCTTGCCTTTAAAACATCTCCCCTGAAAGGCTTGGGGTAGTTTAGGTCTTTTGAGCATGAGCTGCCCATTCTCCTTGCAATAAACACTACTTTGTTTCAACAAAGCCCAATGTTGGTACATTGACTTTTCTGTGGAGGTGGGCAGACCCACGTTTGGTTTGGCATCACTTGGATGACGAATCAGTTGAGCTGGGTCTTAAAACAAGGACAGGGATGTGATGGGATGTTTGTTAGGCAAGGAGGGCATGCATTCCAGGCAGAGGGCATACATAAGCAGAGGTATAGATAAGGAAATATCTGGGGTCCTTCACAGGCTAGTTAGTTGAAACGTGAAGTGTGTATAGGAAAGTAGTGGGAGATGAGATTAGAAAAGTAGATTGTACCTGGAGTTAGTTCATGAAAGCCCACAAATGCTGGAATAAGAAGTGTGTGTTTTATTTTGTAGGCAACAGGGAAAATCTGGTAATCTTTGATTAAGGAAGTGACACAGAGAAGTATTTTAGAAAGTTAATTGGACAGTGTTGCACAGGATCAATTTGAGATGGGAGATCCCTGTAAGGATGCTATTGTAGTAGTCTTGGGTAGAGTCAGGGAGGGGCCTGACTGGAGTGAAATGAAAAAGAGGTGTATGTATGAGATATAGTTAGATTAGGATGTCTGAATTTGGTAACTAATAATTTCATGTGGGAATTGAGCAATAGGATCAGTCTCCATTGTTAATACTTGGAAATTTTTAGTATGACGTCTTATTAGGGATCCTGTCAAGTTTCTCAGTCCCTCTATAACCTTGTTTTAGTTACTGGTATAGAGCTCCACAGGGCAGGACAGGGTTCTGCGACTCGGGGAGCAGGCGGTGTTAGGAACAGATGCATGACCCCTGAGTCACCGGTGTGGTATCATCAAGGTGCCTGTGGAGGAATGTATGAAATTAAGAGCTTTTTCCTGGTCTCCTGGTTGGAAGAACACAGGCTTTGTAGCAAGACTTGGAGTGGAATATGGCTCTACACTTCATTAGCTATGCAACCTTGGGCCTCAGTTTCCTTTTTGGTAAAATAAGGTGGTTGTATTAAATTTTAAAAGGATGATTTCATCCTTTATGGTAAGCACAGTACCCCATGGACTGTATCCTACCAGGCTTCTCCGTCCATGGGATTCTCCACGCAAGAATGCTGGAGTGGGTTGCCATTTTCTTCTCCAGGGGATCTTCCCGATCAAACCTGGGTCTCCCGCATTGCAAGCAGACGCTTTAACCTCTGAGCCACCAGGGAAGCCAATGCTGTAGTAGCAATGGCAATAACTGACACCTTGTTGAATTTGCTGCACAGAATTTCTTTAGCCTTTCACTTTTCTTCTAATTCTGTATTCTGCTATTAGGGCTTTGTCTCTCTGAAACAGTTAATTCGCTACAGGCTGTCCCTATTACTT
The DNA here is from genome assembly GCA_006410655.1 of Kobus ellipsiprymnus. Classification (NCBI taxonomy): domain Eukaryota; kingdom Metazoa; phylum Chordata; class Mammalia; order Artiodactyla; family Bovidae; genus Kobus; species Kobus ellipsiprymnus. Next base: position 212,228 of record SJYR01002858.1, on the reverse strand, counting down.
GCCAAAATACAGAGGACAAGGTGTCAGTGATCTTAAAAGAACTTTCTCTTTGATAGATGGCTGTGCTATGATTTTTAACTGAGTACCTATGTATTCCACGTGGAGTTGTTTTAATCACTTTCTATTTGTGCTTTCCTTTAAACGGATGCTGAAGGACAGTATTTGTAGGAGAGTGAAGAATGCTAAGAAGTGAAGGAAGAGAGAATTAGGGGAAAAAAAAAAAAAAGAATTGCAAATGACTGCCACAAATAAAAAGAACAGATTTCTGAACCAAAAAAAAAAGAGAGAGAGAGAATTAGGGAGAGGAGGGAGGCATGCCCAGAGTTACAAGTTATGTGGAAGGAATAACTCTTGCATCTCTTAACTCGGATTTGCCCCAGTTGGCCCAGGAACGCTGTAGTTTAGTCGTTTCTGCGCATGTCGAGGTCGTTTGTCCCTCGGCGGACACCGTTGCCAGCCCCGGCAATGTCTCCGCGCTCGTCGCTTTCGTAGGGTGCGGAGTTCTACCTTTTTTTCCCACGCTTGCCATGGCGAGCCGAGGGGCCCGGCAGCGCCTGAAGGGAAGCGGGGGCAGCGGCGGGGACACGGCCTCGGCCGCCGACAAGCTGCGGGAGCTGCTGTGCAGCCGGGAGACGGGCAGCGCGGAGCCGCGGCCCGAGTAGGTGTGCGGGCGCGGCGGGGGCGTGGCCGGGCGGCGCGGGGCTGCCGCGGGCAGGGTCTCGCCCGCGCGGTGCGGGGGGGTCCGCAGTCGCTTCACCCCGCGCCTTCTGCGGGCCGGGTGCACGCTGGGGCTCAGATGAGAACCCCCCAGGGCTTAGATGAGACCCACTCCCCCTCCCCACCCCACCAGCTCCGGCCAGTGCTGCTAGTGGAGAAACCTGGAGTCAGGTCTGTGCGGCTTCCGCCCCAGGACCAGGGTCAGTTGGAGAGAGCAAAGAGCACCTTGTATGGCTGTCTCTCACAGCTTCAGTCCCCCCAGGGTCTCAGCCCTTTATTCTTCTGTGTGGGGCCCAGCACTCTCAACACCAGTAGCCTCCTCTCTCTCCAAACTGGGGGGCTACAGGTTAAGACTGCGCCAGGGAGCTGTCAGCGAATGGAATTGGAGGACACGGTGATGTCCTTTGCACACAGTAGCCTCTGGGCATTTGAACAGACCGGGAAATGAATAAAAGCCACGGAGAGTAATGACCTTGTTAGGAAAAGAAAGGGGAGAAGGAGATGGCAACCCACTGCTGTATTCTTGCCTGGAGAATCCCGTGGACATGGGAGCCTGGTGGGCTGCTGTCCATAGGTTCGCTCAGAGTCGGACACGTTGGAGGACACGGTGATGTCCTTTGCACACAGTAGCCTCTGGGCATTTGAACAGACCGGGAAATGAATAAAAGCCACGGAGTGTAATGACCTTGTTAGGAAAAGAAAGGGGAGAAGGAGATGGCAACCCACTGCTGTATTCTTGTCTGGAGAATCCCGTGGACATGGGAGCCTGGTGGGCTGCTGTCCATAGGTTCGCTCAGAGTCGGACACAACTGAAGCGACTTAACAGCAGCAGGAAAAGAAAAAAAACGAACGAAAGCTTGTGGCCTTCAAGTGAGCGATTTGTTGGTTTGGGATAAGCAGAGTGTCACAGATGCCAAACAAGAAGTGGACGTAGTGACTAACGTTGACTAAGGTCTTAATTCGTTCTTCACTTATTCTACGCAGAACAATTAATGGTTCACCCTTTTAGGTGACTAACTCAAGTGCTTTGGTGTCTCTTGCCGTGTTGTCCTTTTTGTCTAGTTTTAGTTCTTCTAGTTAGCATGTCCTTCCTATCACATACTTGTGTTTCTGAGCAGGTTATCGGGGAACAAAGCCGGACAAGTCTGGGCACCTGAAGGATCTACTGCTTTCAAGTGTTTGCTCTCCGCAAGGTTATGTGCTGCCCTGCTGAGCAACATCTCGGACTGTGATGAAACATTCAACTACTGGGAACCAGTAGGTGATTTCTTTAGTTTTCTCTTTTTGTTCTCAGTTTCACTGCTTGGGTCCTTGTTATTAATCAAGATACAAATAATATACAAGTGTTCAGTTCAGTTCAGTAGCTCAGTCGTGTCTGACTCTTTGTGACCCCATGAACTGCAGCATACCAGGCCGCCCTGTCCATCACCAACTCCCAGAGTTCACCCAAACCCATGTCCATCGAGTTGGTAATGCCATCCATCCATCTCATCCTCTTGACTACTAATAAAATGACTTTATTTTCACTTCTGTATTCTAAGCTGATGATTTACCTACTATTGAAGGATATAGGAATTTGGCAGTTACACAAAACAGTATAATTTGTAATTTTCTTAAAACATTTTAAAAATCAAAGTAATACTTTGAGGTAGTTTAAAAATATTAAGTGCAAAGGAAAAGCAGTAATTCTGTTTTCTACATCTGGTGTACAAACACCTGTCCCCAGAGGCAACGACTTTCTTTAAATTTTTTGGCTTTTTTTCTACTGATGTTTACTAAAATAAAATGTTACTGCATACTATGCTTATATTGCTGTTTCTTGATTTATACATTTGTAAGTCTGTTGGACACTCTTTTATAGGAAATTCAGAGGTGAAATTTTCTGATCACATTTTGCATAAAAAATAAATGCTTAGTGTAGGTAGTTTTAGGAAAATATAAGATGTTGAGCTTTCCTGTTTTGTCTAAGGAGTATTAAAAAAAATAAGTAGAGGATAAAATCTGAGCTTTCAATGTTGGCCAAACGATAGTCTTACAAGAGTTATAATATCTTAATATATCAGTATTGGGTCATTTTGATTCTTATCCATCCATTAGTTGCAAATCTTGTTGATAGTTTCAGCATTTTTGTGTATCTTTGTCTAGTTAATATTTTTGCTTAGAAGCTTTACCTGCATCCTCTTAACAAGAAGTTTTGGCCAATATAACCATGAATCCATTCTGTACTTTCAGACACACTACCTCATCTATGGGAAGGGGTTTCAGACTTGGGAATATTCTCCAGCTTATGCCATTCGCTCGTATGCTTACCTGTTGCTTCATGCCTGGCCAGCTGCATTTCATGCGAGAATTTTACAAACTAATAAGGTAAGAGCAGGCAAACTTGGAAGCAATCACAACTGATGAAGAGGTAGGTGAGTCTCTGGAACAGTTTTGTGAAAAAGACAAACTGTATTGGTCGTTAAGACAGGACTTTTTTTCAAGAAGAATCATTTATTTATTCATTATTCAACAAATATTAATGGAGCAACTTGTATTTGGTAGATGCTTTGTTAAGTGCTGTGAGTTTAACAGTGTCAAACCCCTCCCTCATGAAATCCAGTGAGAAGATGAACATGGAACAAGTAATTTTAAATGCAGTGGGTCTTGGAGGAAAAGTACAATGTGCGATAGGTTAGCGTATTAGGAGAGCTTAATATAAATAAAATACTGAAGGATAATTAGGAGTTAACTGAGACCTAACCTGATTACCTTTCAGAAATTTGATTGTGATGTGTCTTTAGTGTGGATTTTTTTTTTATTTATCCTGTTTGGAGTTTATTCAACTTCTTCAGTTTTTAGGCTTATGTGTTTTGCAAATTTGGGAAGATTTTAACTGTTACTATTATTTTTTTTTAGTAATTTTTCAATCCTGCCATGTTTCTCCTCTCCTGAGACTCCAGTGATGTGGATGTTAGATCTTTTATTATAGTCTCATGGGTCCCTGAAGCTCTCTTCATTTTTTTTTTCCAGTCTGTTTTCTCTGTGTTCAGATTGAACAATTTCTATCTTAGGTTTTCCAGTTTACTGACACTTTCTTCTGTCCCCTCCATTCTGCTGTTGAGTCTATCCATTGAGCTTTTATTTTGATTATTGTATTTTATCAGTTCTAAAATTTCAGTTTGATTTTTCTTTTTATCTTCTGCTTATTTACTGAGACTCTATTCTTTCATTTGTTCCCAGTGTGTTTTTAATTGCCTGTTGAAGTATTTTTACAATGGCTCCTCTAAAACTTTGTCAGATAATACTAATATCTCATCTTGTTTTAGGTATCTATCGACTGACTTTTTCCTTTCAGGTTGAGATTTTCCTGTTTGACAAACAATATTTAGTTGAAACTTGGACATTTTGGGTATTATAGTATGAGACTCTGGATCCTATTCATGGGCCCAGCAAGCTTCCTCTGTACTATTCTGCTTTTCTTATTTAAGCCTCTCTTTTAGCTGGCTTCTTTTGATACCACTACAGTAAGAAAAAGGAGAGGGTTCTCCACCTGTTACTGCCAATTGGGGCTTGAGGTTTGCATTCCCCACTAGTCCTCCACGGATACCACCCTAGTGGTTAGGGTGGATATGCGTCATTACTGCTAGGTTTGGGGGAAGCAGAGTCCAAGATCTCCAAGTGGTCTCCACTGACACTGTGTTGGTAGAGGGAGCTCCTTACCACTGTCAAGGAGTCCTATCTCCCACCTGACCTTTGATGGTGGAAGTGGAGCCACGTTTTTTTCTGGGATGCTTGGCTGGATTAGAGTGGTTATTGTCTAAAAGTTTCTTTCTTTCTAGGCTACCCCTTTCTTGGTCTTATGGCTAGATAGAGCAGGCCTTGGTTGTTGTTTTTTATGTCTGTGTACATTGGCATGTCTAGTTTCCAACTTCTTTAGTTCCAAGTCTGGAACATAGAAGACCAGAGGAAAACCCAGGGAACTTACCACCATGTTGTTCCTCAGGTCCAAAGTCCCTAGCCAATAGGTCTGATGCTTGGAGGAGAGCGTGAGTGGTGGAGTGGATTAGATGAGACCGAGAGGAAGAGGCCAGGCTTTAGGCAATTAGACTTTCTTTTTTTTCCCAAGTGTATTATGAAACCATCAAAAGTTTTTGACAGAGGAGAGACGTGATTGCATTTCCTTTTTAGAATAGTCAGAAAGGTAGCACCTGTAGAGAGTGATAGAACTCTATCCCTCTGTGCCTAACTAGTATCAAGTTTCTGATTTTTTTGAACTTATTTGTCAAAGGAAATATATACAGGAAGAGAGACTTAGTAGCAAAATAACAATGCATGTGTGCATGCATCCTCAGTTGCCTCAGTTGTGTCCGATTCTTTGCAACCCTATGGACTGTAGCCCACCAAGCTCCTCTGTCCAAGGGATTCTCCAGGCAAGAGTACTGGAGTGGGTCACCATGCCCTCCTCCAGGGGATCTTCACAGCCAGGGGATCAACCCACGTCTCTTGCTCTCCTGCATTGCAGGCAGATTCTTTACCTGCTGAGCTACCTGGGAAGCCCCAGAGAGAAATAACAATATGCAAAGCTTAAAATTTCCATTTCCACCTGGATTTCCACTATTACTTCAAATTGTAGCTTCTAGAGTCCCAACTGCAGCATCATAATTCAGAGTAGTAAAGGGTAGATTGTTGCTGAAAGACAGTTTAATTCAGTTCAGTTCAGTAGCTCAGTCGTGTCTGACTCTTTGCAATCCCATGTACTGCAGCATGCCATCCCTTCCTGTCCATCACCAACTTCCGGAGTTTTCTCAAACTCCTGTCCATTGAGTCGGTGATGCCATCCAACCATCTCATCCTCTGTCATCCCCTTCTCCCGCCTTCGATCTTTTCCAGCATCAAGAGGGTCTTTTCAAATGAGTCAGCTCTTTGCATCAGGTGGCCAAAGTATTGGAGTTTCAGCTTCAGCATCAGTCCTTACAATGAATATTCAGGACTGATTTCCTTTAGAATGGACTGGTTGGATCTTCTTATTTTGAACGAGACTCTCAAGAGTCTTCTTCAATACCACAGTTCAAAAGCATCAATTCTTCGGTGCTCAGCTTTCTTTATAGTCCAACTCTCACATCCATACATGACTACTGGAAAAACCATAGCTTTGACTAGAAGGACCTCTGTTGACAAAGTAATGTCTGCTTTTTAATAAGCTGTCTAGGTTGGTCATAACTTTTTTTCCAAGGAGCAAGTGTCTTTTAATGTTATGGGTGCAGTCACCATCTGCAGTGATTTTTGAGCCCCCACAAAATAAAGTCTGTCACTGTTTCCACTGTTTCCCCATCTATTTCCCATGAAATGATGGGACCAGATGCCATGATCTTCGTTTTCTGAATGTTGAGTTTTAAGCCAAATTTTTCACTCTCCTCTTTCACTTTCATCAAGAGGCTCTTTAGTTCTTCTTTCCTTTCTGCCATAAGGGTGGTGTCACCTGCATATCTGAGGTTATTGATATTTCTCCCAGCAATCTTGATTCCAGCTTGTGCTTCATCCAGTCCAGCATTTCTCATGATGTACCCTGCATATAAGTTAAATAAGCAGGGTGACAATATACAGGCTTGATGTACTCCTTTTCCTATTTGGAACCAGTCTGTTGTTCCATGTCCAGTTCTAACTGTTGATTCTTAACCTGCATACAGGTTTCTCAGGAGGCAGGTTGGGTGGTCTCATATTCTCATCTCTTGAAGAATTTTTCAGTTTGTTGTGATCCACAGGACAATATGGTAATAATTGGTACTCCTAGTGACAGTACCTTTACAATTTATTACCACTCTAAAAAAGGACAGCTTTGTTTTGTCTCCTTATGGGTTGGAGTGTGAATTTTTCTGAACCGTACACTCAGGAATGGGATCCCATGCATGTTTCCATGGACTGCGTAATTTCATGGAGCAGTGCCATATTGCTCTCCAGAACGGATATTCAGCTTTAGACTCCCGGCAACAGTGTGTGGAGTTTCAGCTTCCTAACATCTCCTGAGCACTTGATATTTCTGACTCTCTAAGTATGTGAGATATTTCTCATTTGTTTTCAGTGGTGGGGGTTCTTCATTGCTGTGCGGGCTTTTTTGTAGTTGCAGAGAGCGGGGGCTCTGTAGTGGCAGCCACAGGCTTCTCAATGCAGTGGCTTCTCTTGTTGCCGAGCACAGGCTCTAGGGGGCCTCAGTAGCTGCGGCTCCCGGGCCCTCCAGCCCAGGATCAGTAGTTGTGGCACTGAGGCTGAGCTGCTCTGTGGCATGTGGAATCCTCCTGGATCGAGAACTGAACCCGTGTCTCTTTCTTTGGCAGGTGGATTCTTTACCTCTGAGCCACAAGGGAAGCCCATTTGCCTGTTTTTCAGTTGAATTTTCTGATTTTCTCTTGTGATTTGTGTAAGTTCTCAATAGTAACCCCTTGTAGATTTTAGGTACTGGAAATCCTTTCTCCTAGACTGTCACCTGTTTACTAACTTTGTAGCCCTTTCTTTAGTTCTGATAGAGTCAAACCAATTAGTTTTTGACTTGCGGTTGGTGGATTTTGGGTCTTTCTAAAATAAATCCTTCACCATAGATCATAAAGATATTCTTATGTATTTTTTTCATAGTAACTTTGTAATTTTGTCTTTCACATATAAGCGTGCATGTTTAATCATTCAGTCGTGTCTTGATTCTCTGCAACCCTACAGACTGTAGCCCGCCCGGCTCCTCTGTCCATGGGGTTCTCCAGGCAAGAATACTGGAGTGGGTGGCCATTCCTTCTCCAGGGGATCTTCCCGACCCGAGGATTGAACTTAGGTCTCCTGCATTGCCGACCTATTCTTTATCATCTTAGCCACCAGGGAAACCCTCACATATAAGGCTTTACTCCATTCAGTTTTTTTTTTTTTTTTTTTAATATATAAGTTGTAGAAAGATCCAGCTTCATTTTTGGCTATATAGTGAAGTAGATTTTCCAGAACCATCTGCTAATTCTTCCTTTTCCTTCTGATTCGTAACATTATTACCATCTCTGTTGTACATCTCATTTGCGTGTATGTTTCTGGCCTTTTGTTCTAAGTTTCTGGTTAGTGTGTCAGAGAATACCATATTGTTCTTCTTATTATGGCTTTGTAGTGTGGCTGATGAATTTTTCACTTTATCCATTAAAAAATTTTATTTTTAAAATAATTTTAGAATCGGTTTTCCCCTTCCCAAATTCTGGCAGGTTTTGCTTAGGGTTGCATTGAATTTACATATTAATATGAGAATCAATGGATTTCCCTGATGGCTTGGACAGTAAAGAATCCATCTGCAATGCAGGAGACCCGGCTTCAATCCCTGGGTCAGGAAGGTCCCTGGAGAAAGGAATGGCCGCCCACTCTAATATTCTTGTTTGGAGAATTCCAGGAAAAGAGGAGCCTGGCGAGCTACAGTCCATGAAGTCACAAAGAGTCGGACACGACTGAGTGACTGAGCATGCACGTAGGACAGTATTTTTACAGTGTTACATCATTCCATCCCTATTATACATAAATGATATACTTATCATTTAGTCAGGTTTTACGAGTCTTTTTAAAAGTTATTTAATTGATTGATTGATTTGGCTACATTGGGTCTTAGCTGTGGCATGCGGGATCTTTCATTGCTGTGCATAGGCTTCTCTCTAGTTGTGACAAGTGGTTCCGGAGCTCATGGGGCTCAGTAGTTGCAGTGCTTGGGTTAGTTGCCCCATGGCATGTGGATCTTAGTTCCTCTACCAGGGATTGAGTCCTAATCTGCTGCATTGGAAGGTGGATTCTTAACCACTGGACCTCGTTTTTCTGTTGTCTTTTAATAAAATTTAAAGAATGTATCAAAAAAATTTATCCATGTCAAGCTTACCCATTCTTTGATTAGGATAATGCGTAGATTCTTTATAATTTTTAATACTGTTATGGATGTTATCTTGTTTTCTGTAATGTTTTTAGGAACTAATTGCAGGTATAGGGCTTCCCTGATAGCTCAGTTGATAATCGCCTGCAATGCAAGAGACCCTGGTTCGATTCCTGGGTTGGGAAGATCCACTGGAGAAGGGTTAGGCTACCCACTCCAATATTCTTGGGCTTCCCTTGTGGTTCAGCTGGTGAAGAATCCACCTGCAATGTGGGAGACCTGGGTTTGATTCCTGGGTTGAGAAGATCCCCTGGAGAAGGGAAAGGCTGCACACTCCAGTGTTGTGGCCTGGAGAATTCCATGGTCTGTATAGTCCGCGGGGTCGCAGAGTCAGACACCACTGAGCAGTTCTCACTTACATTCACTTTCATTGCCGGTATCGGTTCAGTTCAGTTCAGTCGCTCAGTCGTGTCCGACTCTTTGCGACCCCATGAACTGCAGCACACCAGGCCTCCTTGTCTATCACCAACTCCCGGAGTTTACTCAAACTCATGTCCATCAAGTTGGTGATGCCATCCAGCAATTTCATCCTCTGTCGTCCCCTTCTCCTCCTGCCCCCAACCCCTCCCAGCATCAGGGTCTTTTCCAATGAGTCAACTTTCCACATGAGGTAGCCAAAGTACTGGAGTTTCAGCTTTAGCATCAGTCCTTCCAATGAACACCCAGGACTGATCTCCTTTAGAATGGACTGGTTGGATCTCCTTGCAGTCGAAGGATACTCAAGAGTCTTCTCCAGCACCACAGTTCAAAAGCATCATTTCTTCGGCACTCAGGTTTCTTCACGTTCCAACTCTCACATCCATACATGACCACTGGAAAAACCGTAGCCTTGACTAGACAGACCTTTGTCGGCAAAGTAATGTCTCTTTTTTAATATGCTGTCTCGATTGGTCATAACTTTTCTTTCAAAGAGCAAGCATCTTTTAATTTCATGGCTGCTGTCACCATCTGCAGTGATTTTGGAACCCAAAAAAAGAAAGTCTATCACTGTTTCCACTGTTTCCCCATCCGTTTGCCATGAAGTGATGGGACCAGATGCCATGACCTTAGTTTTCTGAATGTTGAGCTTTAAGCCAACTTTTTCACTCTCCTCTTTCACTTTCATCAAGAGGCTTTTTAGCTCCTCTTCACTTTCTGCCATAAGAGTGGTGTCATCTGCATATCTGAGGTTATTGATATTTCTCCCGGCAGTCTTGATTCCAGCTTGTGCTTCTTCCAGCCCAGTGTTTCTCATGATGTACTCTGCACATAAGTTAAATAAGCAGGTTGACAATATACAGCCTTGA
>SJYR01002858.1:152968-186808 GCA_006410655.1 Kobus ellipsiprymnus | reverse complement strand
TTTGGGATTGGAATGAAAACTGACCTTTTCCAGTCCTGTGGCCACTGCTGAGTTCTCCAAATTTGCTGGCATATTGAGTGTAGCCCTTTCACAGCATCATCTTTTATGAAGATTTGAAATAGCTCAACTGGGATTCCATCACCTCTGCTAGCTTTATTTGTAGTGATGCTTCCTAAGGCCCACTTGACTTTACATTCCAGGATGTCTGGCTCTAGGTTGGTGATCATACGATCGTGATTATCTGGGTCTTGAATATCTTTTTTGTACAGTTCTTCTGTGTATTCTTGCCACCTCTTCTTAATATCTTCTGCTTCTGTTAGGTTCCTACCATTTCTGTCCTTTATTAAGCACATCTTTTCATGAAATGTTCCTTTGGTATCTCTAATTTTCTTGAAGAGATCTCTAGACTTTCCCATTCTAAGTTTTTTTCCTCTATTTATTTGCATTGATCACTGAGGAAGGCTTTCTTATCTCTCCTTGATATTCTTTGGAACTCTGCATTCAAATGGGTATATCGTTCTTTTTCTTCTTTGCCTTTCACTTCTCTTCTATTCACAGCTATTTGTAAGGCCTCCTCAGACAAAGATTTTCCCTTTTTGCATTTCTTTTCCTTGGGGATGTTCTTGATCCCTGTCTCCTGTACAATATCACCAACCTCTGTCCATAGTTCTCCAGGCACTCTGTCTATCAGATCTAATCCCTTGAATCTATTTCTCACTTCCACTGTATAATCATAAGGGATTTGATTTAGGTCATACATGAATGGTCTAGTGGTTTTCCCTACTTTCTTCAATTTAAGTCTGAACTTGGCAATAACATTCCATTATTGTATGGCTGTCCATGATTTATTTAACCATTGCTTTGTTGGTAGGCATTTGCTTTTCAGTTTCTTTTTTGTTATTATATACAATAATTTAGCAAACATTCTTTTACATGTCTTATGGAAATTTATCTACAGAATAAATTTTTTAAAGGGAGTTATGAAGTCAGAGAATAAACATTTAAAATTTCCTTGTTTGGATTTTAAAGGCTGGTTTCCCCACTTCTAATCTTCTCTTCTCTTCTGCATGTCATTCTCAGATCATTATATTTCTCAAGGTTTTACGTGGGACCCTCTTCTGTACTTTCTGCTGTCTCTCCATCATCTTGATGAGTCCCATATCTTTATATCTAGTCCAGTCATCTCTTAAGCGTCCCTCATATCTACCTGGCTGCCTATTAGATATCTCCATTTAGATAGCTAAACATGTACAAAGCTGAACTCATCATCTTCCCTCCGTATCTGTCCTTCACTGTGTTTCTAGCCCAGTAAGTGGTACCACCGTCTGTGCTGGGCCAGGACCTGAAAATCCTCTGTGACTCTTTTCTTTCTCATGTCATGTATTATGCCTCTTGAATGTCTTTTGAATCTGCTTATCTTCACCTCTCTCTGTTCCTCGATGCAGCCTCCTTAATTTTCTTCCCATCTCCACTCTTAGTCCTTATAAATCTCCTCTCCATACTCGAACTAGAGTTATCTTCCTACAATGCAAAGATGATTTTATCGCTCTCTGTTTTATCTTAAACTATAATAGATTCTCCATCGTTCTGTGTCACAGAGAAGGCACTTTGTAGCCTGTGGGTCATGCGTTCAGGTGGCCTGTTTTTGCGCAGCCCAAGAACTGAGAAATTTTACATTTTTAGAGAATGAACGCCCATGCATGTGTGTGTGTGTACACGTGCGTGCACGCACACACACGCACACACACACATGCACACACACAGAGGAATATGCAACAGAGACCAAAGCAGAACTTTAGGTTTGGCAAAGGCTAAAATATATGCTGTCAGGTCCCTTAAATAAAAAGTTGGCCAACCCCTACTCTGTGGTGTCCAAACATTTTTTTAAACAGCTTTACTGAGATGTAATTCAGTAATATACCTTATACATAATATACCATATAATTCACTCACTTAACTCATGTAATTCAATGGTTTTTTTGGCAACCATCACCAGAGTCAGTTTTAGAACATTCATCATCCCTAAAAGAAACCTGTACCCTTCAGCAGTAACTTCCTTTTGTCCCCAAACATACAAGTCTATAGTTCAGTTGCTCAGTCTTGTCCAACTCTTTGCAATCCCATGGACCACAGCATGCAAGGCCTCCCTGTCCATCACCAACTCCTGGAGTTTATTCAAACTCATGTCCATGCAGTCTGTGATGCTATCCAACTATCTCATCCTTTGTCATCCCCTTCTCCTCCTGCCTTCAGTCTTTCCCAGCATCAGGGACTTTTCAAATGAGTCAGTTCTTTGCATCAGGTGGCCAAAGTATTAGAGTTTCAGCTTCAGTATCAGTCTTTTCAATGAATATTCAGAACTGATTTCCTTTAGAATGGACTGGTTGTATCTACTTGCTGTCCAAGGGACTCTCAAGAATCTTCTCCAACACCACAGTTCAAAAGCATCAATTCTTTGGCACTCAGCTTTCTTTATAGTCCAACTCTCACATCCATACATGAATACTGGAAAAAGGATAGCTTTGACTAGATGGACCTTTGTTGGCAAAGTAATGTCTTTGCTTTTTAATATGCTGTCTAGGTTGACGTCCATTAATCTACTTTGTGTCTCTGGACACAAAAATCTACTCCATGTGCCTGTTCTGGAGATTTTATATAAATAGAATCATACAGTATGGTCGTGTGTGTCTGGCTTCTTTTACTTCACATGTTTTCAAGAGTCGTCCACATTATGACATGTATCAGTACTTCATTCCTTTCTAGTGATGGTGTCCAGACTTTTAACGGGACTCACAAGGCCTTATCATTTCCTCATTTTTACATCTCCATCCTCCTTTTTTCAGTCTCTCCATTCCTTTTCCTCTTTACTGGACCGACATTCAACTTTGTGAGTTCCTCAGATACCCCTGAGTTTGGGTGTTTTGGTTAGTCTGCCTTCTGATAAGTGATTTTGGGATCACAGTTAATTACCCAGCCCTGTGCTCTCATTTATTTTGACTTATCAAAGGAGAAATGCAGCTGCCCTGGAAATGTAGCTGGTGGTTCAGATGGTAGAGAGTGTGCCTGCAGTGCAGGAGACCGGGTTCGATCCCTGGATCGGGAAGATCCCCTGGAGAAGGGAATGGCAACCCACTTCAGTATTCTCGCCTGGAGAATTCCACGGACAGGAGCCTGGTGGACAACAGTCCATGGTGTCACAGAGTCAGACACAACTGAGCAGCTAACATTTTCATGGAAGTGTAACTAGTTGGGGAGAAAAAAAAATGGAATGTTAATGCAATATTTAGTTAATAGAATGTGGAATTTCAGATCATAGAGAGATGTCCACATGACATGGCCAAATAGATGATAGCAATGAGAGTGCCATGTAAATGGAGAGGTCTCGTGGAGGAGGCAGGAGCAGAGCCTGTAGTTGACACTGGGTAGATTCGGTGTAAGTAAATAGATTGGTGTGGGAGGGAATTCACTGTGACTGGATCATGGGTAAAGCTCTGACTAGTGTCCTAGATTAAGAAGTCATGAGTATGAAAGTGATTGTTCATGGAACAGGAGTTGAAGCACCTGCTGAGAAAGTGAGTGTAGAGAGAGAAAAGTAGAACCTTGTCTTTAGGAGCTAGGACCATGGTAAGGCACACCATGGGATAGGGAAGAAAGCCTGAAAGGAAGACTAGGGAAGAGCCCAGAAAAGATCATCGGGGCCAGGGAGTCTAAAGAGGAAGGAACAGATGCTTTGTGTCAAGTGCAACAGAAAGACAAAGGGAGATGGGGTTGTGGAAAGATACTGTGTCTGGCAGAGAGGAAATTCCTGGTGGCCTCAGATTAGTCTTAACAACTTGATGTTAGGCCTTAAGGCGGAGAAGGCAATGGCACCCCACTCTAGTATTCTTGCCTGGAAAATCCCATGGATGGAGGAGCCTGGTGGGCTACAGTCCATGGGGTCGCTAAGAGTCGGACACGACTGAGTGACTTCACTTTCACTTTTCACTCTCATGCATTGGAGAAGGAAATGGCAACCCACTCCAGTGTTCTCAGCTTGAGAATCCCAGGGACGGGGGAGCCTGGTAGGCTGCCGTCTATGGGGTCACACAGAGTCGGACATGACTGAAGTGATTTAGCAGCAGGAGCAGCAGGCCTTAAGAAAGAAATAGTGAAGGCAATGCACATATGCTACTTGCCTGAGAAATTCAAGTGAAAGGAAGAAGGGCAAATATTGCATATTGGAACTATATTATATATTGGCAAGGGATATATCAGAATTGAAGTGAAAGTATGTAATATTATTTTATTACTAAAGTGTTAATAAATCATGGAAGGGAGAAATAGGTATTTATTTGGCAGGGTGGGAATAGGACAATAAGGTAATTTAGTTATGATTAATATATGGTAAATGCCCACTGCACATAAATACATATAAAATGGAGCTCACTCTGAAGCTGAGTGTTTGTGTTTCTTGTGCCCTGTGGAATGCACCATCCTCTGATGAGTCCTGTGAAGAGGTCACATTTTTGAGAGGACACCCTTTCATGTACCACCACCTTCTTCCCTCACAATAATTGCTGGAGACATTTGATTCTCAATTCAGCATGAGTTATGTGTGAATCTGTCCTGTTTGAGTCTGTATTCTCTGAGTATTTAACTCCCCACTTTCTGTTTCTCTGTTAAATAGGTTACCTATTGCCTTTGATCTGCTGATCGTGAAACAAAGATGGAAGAGTTTCTTTCATTGGTCATTGGTTGCTCTGATGCTGTTTCTGGTGAGTTGTCTTTTTATGTTATTTTGTTCTAAAGTTGTAAGGAAAGCAACTTGTGATGGGGATGGAAAAGAGAGCCTTAGGAGTTGATTCAGTTTTCCATTCTGAAGTCTATACTGTGAGCATTGTGAGGATGTTTCCAGAGCAAAACTCTACAATTGCTTTGTTTTCTGCTCTGCTTCAGGTGCCTGTGGTGGTCATTGACAGCTACTATTATGGGAAGCTGGTGATTGCACCACTCAACATAGTTTTGTATAATGTCTTTACTCCTCATGGACCTGATCTTTATGGTAAGGCCGTATGAAGTGAGGGAAGCGTTGGAGGATAGTTTAATTGGCCTCAGCTTTGAAATTTTAATTCAGTTGCCTCATTTATCAAAGATAGCCTTTTGTTATTTAAACAAAAGGTAATCTTTTCTTATTTAAAAATAAATGATGTTTGAACACAGCACAATGATGGTATGTGGCAACTAACTATTTTTCCTTGATTAATGTGATAACTCAGTTCTGGCTTCCTGTTAGTCTTGCAGCCTCTTATTCTCAGTTACAGAGTGGTAAGGACTCTGTCCGGCATGCCTTGGCTTTTGATGCCACTCATTTAAAATTAAGTTACTTTCCTCTTTTCTCATTTGAAAACCAATATAATAACAAAAATAAGAAAATTAAAACATTCATAATCTCATCATCCTCAGATAGCGATTGTTAACACCTTGGAAAATATTCCTCCAGGCATTTTCTATACAAGTACACATTTGGTTTTCCTTTTTCGTTTTTTTATTGGGTTAGCCAAAACCTGAATGAACCTTTTGGCCAACCCAATAATTTGTGTTACTTTAGTATTTTGCATTAGGGGAAAAAGTTCACAAAATCTGTAGACGAAGTGTAGCAAGTAAGGGTGAGGTCAGCTTGAGAGGGTGGATAGTTTGGCCAGTTTAGCATTAAGAGGGGAAAAAAGGGAATGCCTTTAGTCTGGTGGTGGTTTAGTTGCTAAGTTGTGTCCGACTCTTTGTGACCCCATGGACTGTAGCCTGCCAGCCACCTCTGTCCATGGAATTCTCCAGGCAAGGATACCAGAGTGGGTTGCCATTTCCTACTCCAGGAGATCTTCCCAACCCAGGGATTGAACTCGGGTCTCCTGCATTGCAGGCAAGTTCTTTACCGTCTGAGCCACCTGTGGTGGGACAGTCTGGGGTTGGTTCTCCAGTTTCTGTCCATCTCTACCCCTTGCCTGATGGTTTTCTCTCAGCTAGTCTTCTATTTTTTTGCCTTTTCCAACCAGCCCTGGAGCCTGTTTTTTTTGGTTGTTGTTGTTGGGGGGGGCCCCTGAGGGCATTTGAGTTAGTGACCACTACAAAGGGATAAGCTAGAGATCTTTCTGATCAGATCAGTCAAGTCAGTAAACCTTTTATAAGACAACCTATCATTAAATAAGTAGAGTTTCTTCTGCCTTAACCTTTTGAAGATCTTAGATCTTTCTCTGTATGTGATTATCTTAGATTCTGGTGTGAAACACATTAATGTTATCTCTGTCTCTCTAATCAGTTTAACCCATGCCCATTTTTCTTTACCACTTTGCCAACAGAACCAGCAGATTGAATAAGATTTAAAGTAAGTGTATGAATGAAGTTTAGTTGGGAAAGAGTCCATGGGGTTGCAAAGAGTTGGATACAACTTAGCCACAGAACAACCACCACCTGGGATTTGGGGAACGTTGTCATTTTAGATGACAAGTAGTAGGTTAAAAATAAAATGAATTTACAAACTGCATAGAGAATAATTGCTAAGTGAAGGAATTTTAACAGACTTGTTTATGTGGCTCTAAGATGCCTAAGGATATGGAAAAAAGTCCCAATTTTCAGCTTTTGCCTCTAGAGGTCTCCCTTTATCTAGGGAGAGTTGCATGTTTTTATTTGCCCATTGTTTTAGTTTACTTGTAAAATTTTATTTGATTCTACAAGACAATAGAAGGGGGACTCTACTTCTGGATCTGGATTGCATATTAGAACTCGATTTCTGTGGAGCCTATTAGAAGCATAATGTGCATTATATATGGGTGAATAAATTGTGTTAATTTGAGTTTAATTTTGAAAAATTGACTTCTGTACCTTTTAAATGGGTTATTACTTATTGGTATTCTAACTGCTTATTTGTAAAACTTTGTATGAGAGCCTATGAAAGTTTTGTAATTTGTATATTCCTCTAGATTGGTGAAGTTTTTACAGCTAAAAATAAGTACGTTGACAGAGTAGGAAAAAAAGAGTAAATTCTGACCTAAGTTTATATTTCTGGTTTAACAGTGGGTAAGTTTTGGGATCCAGAGAGCAGTGGCCAGTCTGCCTGGATGTTGGCATCTGCTGTTCATTTCAGCCAATGTTTTGTGGGGAAGAGTCCTTGGGGCTCTGCTCCGCCTACTCTAGTGACCTGGGTGAGCTTCAGTTCAGATTTTGCTGCCTTGAATGTCCAAGAACTGATCACTTTCCTATTGATAGAAGAAGCTTTATTGGGAGAGAGGGAATTATTCTCATATTATTTTTGTTGTTCACTCACTAAGTTGTGTCTGACTCTTTTGTGATCCCATGGACTATAGCCAGTGAGTAACCTCCGAGATGGCAGAAGTTACTTGGCAGTTATACCAAAAAAAGATGTCCTTTTCATCATAGGGGACTGGAATGCAAAAGTAGGAAGTCAAGGGATACCTGGAGTATCCAGGCAAGTTTGGCCTTGGAGTACAAAATGAAACCGGGCGAAGGCTAACAGAGTTTTACAAGACAACACACTGGTCGTTGCAGACACCCTCTTCCAACAACACAAAAGATGACTCTACACATGGACATCACCAGATGGTCAATGCTGAAGTCAGATTGATTATGTTCTTTGCAGCTGAGAATGGAGAAGCTGTATACAGTCAGCAAAAACAAGACCAGGAGCTGAATGTGGCTTGGATCATGGACTCCTTATTGCAAAATTCAGACTTAAATTGAAGAAAGTAGGGAAAACCACTAGGCCATTCAGGTATGACCTAAATCAAATCCCTTATGGTTATACAGTGAAAGTGACAAATAGATTCAAGGGGTTAGATCTGATAGAGTGCCTGATGAACTATGGATAAAGGTTCATGACATTGTATAGGAGGCAGCGATGAAAACCTTCCCCAAGGAGAAAAAAATGCAAAAAGGCAAAATGGTCGTCTGAGGAGGCTTTACAAATAGCTGAGAAAAGAAGAGAAGTGAAAGGCAAAGGAGAAAAGGAAAGACATACCCATCTGAATGCAGTGTTCCAAATAACAGCAAGAATAAGAAAGCCGTGCTAAGTGATCAAAGCAAAGAAATAGAGGAAAACAGTAGGATGGGAAAGTCTAGAGATCTCCTCAAGAAAATTAGAGATACCAAGGGAACATTTCATGCAAAGATGGGCACAATAAAGGACAGAAATGGTATGGACCTGACAGAAGCAGAAGATGCTAAGAAGAGGTGGCAAGAATACCCTGAGGAACTCTACAAAACAGATCTAATGACCCTGATTACCATGGTGGTGTGATCACTGACCTAGAGCCAGACATCCTGAAGTGTGAAATCCAGTGGGCCTTAGAAAGCCGCACTAAGAGCAAAGCTAGTGGGGGTGATGGAATTCCAGCTGAGCTGTTTCAAATCCTAAAAGATGATGCTGTGACAGTGCTGCACTCAGTAAGTCAGCAAATTTGGAAAACTCAGCAGTGGCCACAGGGCTGGAAAAGGTCAGTTTTCATTCCAATCCCAAAGGTGGGCAATACCAAGGAATGCTCAAACTGCTGCATAATCGCACTTATTTCACATGCTAGCAAGGTCACGTTCAAAATCCTCCAAGTTAGGCTTCAACAGTATGTGAACCGAGAGCTTCCAGATGTTCAAGCTGGATTTAGAAAAGGCAGAGGAACCAGGGATCAAAGTGCCAACATCTGTTGGATCCTAGAAAAAGCAAGGAAATTCCAGAAAAACATCTGCTTCACTGACTATGCTAAAGCCTTTGACTGTGTTGATCACAATAAACTGTGGAAAATTCTGAAAGAGATGGGTATACCAGACCACCTGACTTGCCTCCTGAGAAACCTGTGTGCAAGTCAGGAAGCAATAGTTAGAACTAGACATGGAACAACAGACTGGTTCCAAATAGGAAAAAGAGGACATCAAGGCTGTATATTGTCACCCAGCTTATTTAACTTATATGCAGAGTACATCATGAGAAATGCTAGGCTGGATGAAGCACAAACTGGAATAAAGATTGCAGGGAGAAAGATCAATAATCTCAGATATGCAGATGACACCTCCCTTATGGCAGAAAGTGAAGAGGAACTAAAGAGCCTCTTGATGAAGGTTAAAGAGGAGAGTGAGAAAGCTTAAAACTTAATATTCAAAAAGCTAAGATCATGGCATCCAGTCCCATCACTTCATGGCAAATAAATGAGGAAGCTATGCAAACAATGAAAGGCTTTATTTTCTTGTGCTCCAAAATCACTGCAGATGGTGACTGCAGCCATGAAATTCAAAGATGCTTGCTCCCTGGAAGAAAAACTATGACCAACCTAGACAGCATATTAAAAAACAGAGATATTACTTTGCTGCCAAAGGTTCGTATAATCATGCTATGATTTTTCCAGTAGTCATGTATAGATGTGATAGTTGAACCATAAATAAGGTCTAACACCAAGAAATTAATGCTTTGGAACTGTGGTGCTGGAGAAGACTCCTGAGAGTCCCTTGGACTACAAGCTTATCTAAGCAGTCAGTCCTAAAGGAAATTAATCTGGAACATTCATTGGAGGGACTGATGCTGAGGCTGAAGCTCCAGTACTTTGGCCATGTGATGCGAAGAGCTGACTCATTGGAAAAGACCTTGATGCTGGGAAAGATTGAGGACAGGAGAAGGGAATGACAGAGGACGAGATGGTTGGATGGCATCACCGACTCAATGGACCTGAGTTTGAGCAAGCTCTGGGAGACAGCGAAGGACCGGGAAGCCTGGCGTGCTGCAGTTCATGGGGTCTCAAAGAGTCGGACGTGGATCAGTGACTGAAGAACAAGACTGTAGCCCATCAGGCTCCTCTGTCCATGGGATTTCTCAGGCAAGAATACTGGAGTAGGTTGCCATTTCCTTCTCCAGGGGATCTTCCTGGCCCAGGGATTGGACCCACGTCTCCTATACTGCAGGCGGATTCCTTACCATTGAGCCATGGGCTTCCCTAGAGAACTGTCATACTGGGCATCCACAGGACTGATGTGTAGTCACCCAGACTTTAGGGGGTGTTCTTTGGTGGTAGAATTTTTTTTTTTTTGCTTTTTTCTCATCTTTGGATTTGACAAATCTTCAAGGGTGTCTGATTTCCATGTTAATGCCATTTTGCTTTAGCAGGCTTGCCGAGAATATTTATTCCACCTGGGAATCGGTAGTCTTTCTGTGTTCTAGGTCTTTAGTAAAGATTCCTCATGCGAGAATGAAAGAATGAACACGTTCTGGATTACCCCTCAGATGGCATCAGTGCCCTGATCACTGTTATATCCTAGAACTATTTTGTTTAGGCATGTTGTGTGCTGGGTTGGGATTATCTTCGTACAAGTTAAGAATAATAGAAGTAGGACTTCCTTTGTTAGCACAGTGGATAGGAATCGCCTGCTGGGAGACATGGGTTCGAGCCCTGAACTGTGAAGATCCCACAGGCCGTGAAGCAACTAAAACCACGTGCAGCAACTACTGAGCCCGCAAGCCACAGCTACTGAGCCTGTGTGCCACTGCTGCTTGAGCGCATGCGCCCTGGAGCCTGTGCTCTGCTCCATGAGAAGCCCACGCACCCAGAGAATAGCAACTAGAGAGGAACCCCCACCCTCTGCAACTAGGGGAAGCCTGTGTGCAGCAATAAAGACCCGGTGCAACCAAAATAAATAATTAATTTTAAGAAAGAATCAGTTCAGTTCAGTCGCTCAGCCGTGTCCAACTCTTTGCAACCCCGTGGACTTCAGCACACCAGGCTTCCCTGTCTATCACCACCTCCCAGAGCTTGCTCAAACTCATGTCCGTTGAGTCGGTGATGCTGTCCAACCATCTCATCCTCTATCCCCTTCTCCTCCTGCCCTCGGTCTTTCCCAGCATCAGG
This sequence comes from Kobus ellipsiprymnus, assembly GCA_006410655.1. Classification (NCBI taxonomy): domain Eukaryota; kingdom Metazoa; phylum Chordata; class Mammalia; order Artiodactyla; family Bovidae; genus Kobus; species Kobus ellipsiprymnus. The sequence goes on along the minus strand of SJYR01002858.1, from coordinate 175,934 downwards.
GTCCTTTCAAATCAGTCAGTGCCTCGCCTCAGGTGGCCAAAGTATTAGAGTCTCAGCTTCAGCGTCCATCCTTCCAATGAACGCTTAGGACTGATCTCCTTTAGGATGGACTGGTTGGATCTCCTTGCAGTCCAAGGGACTCTCAAGAGTCTTCTCCAACACCACAGTTCAAAAGCATCAGTTCTTCAGCACTCAGCTTTCTTTATAGTCCAGCTCTCACATCCGTACATGACCACTGGAAAAACCATAGCTTTGACCAGATGAGGTAGTACTTTACCATTGTCAGCTAATTTTATGGTAATTGTTGAGTCCATTCAGTAAATATGAAAGACTAATCTTTTTAAAAATAGGTATTTGTTTACTTGGCTGTGTTGGGTCTTAGTCGTGTCATGTGGGATCTTTCATTACAGCACACAGACTCTCTAGTTGTGAAGAACATGAACTTTCTAGTTGTGGCCTGTGGGCTTCAGAGCATTTAGACTCAGTGTTTGTGGCATGCAGGCCTAGTTGTTCTGTGGCATGAGATCTTTTTAAAAATTTTATTTATTTATTTATTTTATTTTTTTATTGAAGGATAATTGCTTTATAGAATTTTGTTTTCTGTCAAACCTCAGCATAGGTACACATATACCCCTCTCGTTTGAACCTCCCTCCCATCTTCTGCCCCCTCCCACCTCTCTAGATTGATACAAAGCCCCTGTGTGAGTTTCCTGAGACATACAGCAAATTCCTATTGGCTATATATTTTACATATGGTAATGAAAGTTTCTGTGTTACTCTATTCATACATCTCACCCTCTCCTTCCTTCTCCCCATGGCCATAAGTCAGTTCTCTGTGTCTCTTTCTCCTTTGCTGCCCTGTAAATAAATTCTTCAGTACCATTTTTTTAGATTCCATATATGTGTTAGAATATTATATTTATCTTTCTCTTTCTGACTCACTTCACTCTGTCTAATAGGTTCTAGGTTCATCCACCTCATCAGAACTGACTCAATTGCGTTCCATTTTATGGCTGTGTAATATTCCATTGTGTATATGTACCACAACTTCTTTATCCATCCATCTGTTGATGGACATCTAGGTTGCTTCCATGTCTAGCTATTGTAAACAGTGCTTCAATGAACAGTGGGATACGTGTGTCTTTTTCAGTTTTGGTTTCCTCAGGGTATATGCCTAGGAGTGGTATTACTGGGTGGTTTTATTCCTAGTTTTTTAAGGAATTTCCATACCATCTTCCATAGTGGCTGTGTCAATTCACACTCCCACCGTCAATGCATAAGCGTTCCCTTTTCTCCACACCCTTCCAGCATTTATTGTTTGTAGACGTTTGATGATGGCCATTCTGACCGGTGTGAGGTGATATCTCACTATAGTTTTAATTTGCATTTCTCTAATAATTAGCGATGTTGAACATATTTTCATGTGTTTATTCACCATCTGTATGTCTTTGGAGAAGTGTCTGTTTAGTTCTTTTTGTCACTTTTTGATTGGGTTGTTTGTTTTTCTGGCATTGAGTTGTATGAACTGCATGTATATTTTGGAAATTAATCCTTTGTCAGTTGTTTCATTTGCTATTATTTTCTCCCATTCTGAGGGTTGTATTTTCACCTTGCTTATAGTTTCCTTTGCTGTGCAAAAGCTTTTGAGTTTAATCAGGTCCCACTGGTTTACTTTTGTTTTTATTTCCATTACTCTAGGAGGTGGGTCATAGAGGATCTTGCTTTGATTTATGTTGAGTGTTCTGCCTATGTTTTCCTCTTATAGTCTTATAGTTTCTGGTCTTACATTTAGGTCTTTTATCCATTTTGAATTTATCTTTGTGTATGGGGTTAGGAAGTGCTCTAATTTCATTCTTTTACACGTAGCTGTCCACTTTTCCCAGCACCATTTATTGAAGAGGCTGTCTTTGTTGCATTGTATATTCTTGCCTCCTTTGTCAAAAATAAGGTACGTATAGGTGCAAGGGTTTATTTCTGGGCTTTCTATCTTGTTCCATTGGTCTGTATTTCTGTTTTTGGGCCAGTACCATACTGTCTTGATGACTGTAGCTTTGTAGCTTAATCTGAAGTCAGGAAAGTTGATTCTTCCAGTTCCATTCTTCTTTCTCAAGACTGCCTTGGCTATTCGGGGTCTTTTGTGTTTCCATATGAATTGTGAAATTTTTTGTTCTAGTTCTGTGAAAAATGCCATTGGTAATTTGATAGGGGTTACACTGAATCTGTAGATTGCAGAGACATGATCCCTGAAAGTACAGTCTTGGCGTGGGAGATCTTGATTCCCCCACCAGGGATTAAACCCTCGTCCCCTGCACTGCAAGGTGAATTCTTAGCTACCAGACCACCAGGGAGGTCCTAAGCCTTACGTTTTAAGAGATGTTTTGCTGCTGTACAGTTGTCAAACAGACAGCATGTCTTGGTCACGGAGACTCTTTCATTTGTTTGGCACTTTTTGGCATTATTTCAACTATTTTTTAAGAGTCTCCCACCTCAAATGCTTTGTTAGCTATGGCACCTAGTTTTTTAATCTGAAGATTTTAGATTAAGTGCTTTATGCTGATAGTTTTTGCATACATCTCTCAGTGTTTTCTTACGTATAAGAACCTAATAAGCCTATAAATACTTCTTGAATGAATGGATAAATGACTGCAGTTAAAGAAACATTCAGTCAGTTGCTTTTGAGGATTGATTAAGCTCCTCTTAGAATTTGCTGTCTGATAAGGCTGCAGACACATGAATAGGTAATTATAGTCCAACGTGTTATGTGCAGCAGTAGAATGATAGGGAATTGAAGGAGCAAGTTCATCTGTTGGTATCAGGAAAGAGTTCTTAGAGGGGGTGGTCTTTGAGCTGAGCCAGAAGGAAGAGTAGGAGTTTGCCGGGAAGACACTAGGTGGATACGCTGCAGAAGAACAGAATGTCAAATGTCGGACTGCTGAGCCAAAAAGATTGAATATTGAGTTCGTTTTTAAAAACTTAAGGTAGTTTTACAGCATTAGCCAGTTTTAGGTAAGAACTACACAGGTGTAAGCAAGATAATGTCAATGTCTCCATTGTGATTGTAATAATACAGATGGTCCCCAATTTACGGGGCTTCCCAGGTGGTGCTAGTGGTACAGATCCCACCTGCCAGTGCAGGAGACATAAGAGACGCGGGTTCGATCCCTGGGTTGGGAAGATCCCCTGGAGGAGGGCATGGCTACCCACTCCAGTATTCTTGCCTGGGGAATCCCATGGTCACAGGGGCCTGGCCGGCTACAGTCCATGGGGTCGCAAAGAGTTGGACACGACTGAAGCTGCTTAGAACCCATCCCAACTTATGGTACTTCAACTTATGATTTTTTTTTTTTTTCTTTATGATGGTGTGAAAGCAATACATATTCAGTTGAAAGTATACTTTGAATTTTGATCTTTTTCCGGTAGGCGATAAGGTCTCGTGATGCTGGGCAGTGGCAGTGAGCTACACTTCCCAGTCAGCCACTCGTCATGAGGGTAAACCGTGGAAGCTCTTACAGCCATTCTTTACCCGGACAGCCGTTCTGTTTTTCATTTTCAGTACAGTAGCCAGTAAATTACATGAGACCGTCAACACTGTCTTATAAAACAGGCTTGGTATTAGGTGAATTTTGCCCAACTGTAGGCTAATGTAAGTGTTCTGACCACGCTAGAGGTAGGCTAGGCTGAGATATGGTGTTTGATATGTTAGGTGTATTAAATGTTTTTGACTTATGATGTTTTTAGTTTATGATGGGTTTATCAGGACTTAACCCCATCATAGATTGAGGAAAATCTGTAAATATTTATTCTCTCTATTGTTCCTGGTTTTCAAAGGGACCTTTCTATACTTTCTTGGCCAAATAGCATTTATTGATGACACATTCCAGGCCTGGACTGACTCTTGTCTTTTGAAGCCAGGGAACAGAGGCAATTTTTCAGTTATTACTTGGATGAGGTCAAGAATACTCGATGCTTAGGAAATTTAGAGTACTGAAGACATAGGAGTTGCAAAGTTGTAGGTGAAATGTCTCTATGGGGTCAGAGATAAAGAGGTGAAATTTCGTGTTGCAAAAACGAAAGTGACTAGGCTTGGCACTGATTTGGTTTCCCCTTGTAACATTTCAAGTTCTCAGATGTTGAGGTTGAGTATTTTGTGTGAAGAGCTGTGCTCTCTGATGAGAACACAGGCCTGGGAGAAGCGTGGGAGGACAGGTGTGGGAGGACTGGGTATAAGAAGTGCTCTTCTCTCAAAAATGACAGCGGGTCTGCTGAGGGATGCCACTTGGAGCTTAGGATATGATCCGTGCCTGTCTGTCTTATCAAATCTGTCAGACCACAGGATGGGAGATTTCAGAAGGTAAAGGATAGAGCCCTTGGTAGGAAGGCCCACGCCTTTCCAGTCCTGCAGCAGCAGAGGATGAAGCCCCAGAGGAGGCTTTGGAGGCATCTTAGGGTCACCCACTAGCATGACCTGTTCTAGAGCCTTCTTTGTTTTGTCAATCATTTGTGTTGAACCTTGGTGGATTTTTCCTCTTGGTGGCGCAAATTTGACATTTATAAGGGTGATTTATTATAATTTAGTTCCTGCTGCCGCTAAGTCGCTTCAGTCGTGTCCGACTCTGTGCGACCCCAGAGACAGCAGCCAACCAGGCTCCCCCATCCCTGGGATTCTCCAGGCAAGAACACTGGAGTGGGTTGCCATTTCCTTCCCCAATGCATGAAAGTAAAAAGTGAAAGTGAAGCTGCTCAGTCGTGTCCGACTCTTCGAGACCCCATGGACTACAGCCTACCAGACTCCTTTGTCCATGGGATTTTCCAGGCAAGAATACTGGAGTGGGTTGCCATTGCCTTCTCCGAATTTGGTTCTTAGAGTTTTGTAAAACTGTAGGCTTATAAAGTAGTTCCCCTTCATTCCGTTGATGGAACAATAAACGATATCCCTTCTTTTAGTCTTTGACAAAGCTCCCTTGAGCTCATTTGAATGAAAGGGATTGAGGCACTTTCCATAAAAAGGGAGATAGGTGAGTCCCCCTCTGTACCCTGCTTCCAGCTTCCTTTCAGCTTACATTTTGCACGAGATAAATGCTTAGCCTGTCATTCTGACATATTTTTTCCTACAATACATAGTTCACTTTTGATAATTTCTGAGAGCAGTGTTGAGTATCTCCCTGGAAAGAGATACAGGTTTTTACTCTTTTCAGGTAGATGCCTCATCAGGTAGGGGAGGACACTGGTTAACAGAATTCACTATTTTTTGTCCCCTTTTGCCCTTTTTTTTAAGACTGTTGTCACTTGAACCTTCCCAAATCTTGACTTATTCCCCAGTTTCTACCCGATCCTTCAGGGAAGTAACAGTCTATTACGAAATAAACTTATGTCATCACAGCCTAGCTATGAACTTGATCTATGAGGTCCTAACACATAAAAATAGTTGAGTTTACCAACTTAATGCTTTTGGTTCCACATCTCAGTATACAGTATACCTTGGTTAAAAGGTAGACAGCCTTAAAATACATTAATAATAATAATAAAAAAAAGTAGACAGCCCTAAGAGGAGGGCATAGTAAATTGTGGTAAAGAGGAAAATTCTAGAGCCCTTTCCTTGAAAAAGCATATATTAGTAAGGATCAAAGAGAAAGAGGCTTTTATCTGTTGATGTTTAAGCATCTGTAATAGATGATGTGAAGGGTGACCCCCTTTTTTCTAGTCACTCTGCTTTATCATCCCAGGGTCCAATTTCAAGAATTTTATAAAGAAGAAGCTGGGTCAGGGTTGATAGCATTGCCTCCACACTGGTGGTCAGGAGATGATTGTGTGAAAACTTACTTCTCTGGAAACTAGACTTCTAAAGGACTCAATTTAGGAAACGTGCTGTTAAATAGTAACTAAAACCCAGAAAAGACGTGTATTTTCCATTTTGGAAGTAAAACCATCCAATGGTTTTCTGTAGGAGAAGGAAATGGCAACCCACTCCAGTACTCTTGCCTGGAGAATCCCTATGGACAGAGTAGCCTGGCGGGCTACAGTCCACGGGGTCGCAAAGAGTCAGACACGACTGAAGTGACTTAGCAGGCAGGCAGTTTTCTGGAACCTAAAAGATTATTTGTAAAGAATACAAGATACAAATGTCTCTAATGAGCTTGGCCTGGGACAGAGTCTCTCTTCCTGGACAGTCCCTATCCCTGGCTTTCGACAGGAAGGAGGGAGCTTTCCCTAAAGGTGACACACTGTGGAATTTGAGTCCTTCCCCAGGGTCCCCTCTGCATCCTCCTCCTCCCTTAGATGTTTCTCGCCTTATGGGTTTGGTTTCTAATCTTATTTTGCTGTGCAAGCTGCAGAAATGTCAGGCTTTTCTGAGTATTCCTCTGCCTTCTGATTACCCTTTTAAGCAATGCTGATTGCAGGAAATTGCTGTGGTGCAAGGCGGGTGTCACAACACACAGTGATTAAAACCCGCGTGTGTCATTCACTGCCTGATTGAAGTAATCACAGGAGGGAAGAGCAGATGAAAACCGGCGGAATGCGCCAAAGGGGGCTGTCTCGCATCGTTTGAGTTTCAGGATTTGGAGTTAAAGAATCAAAAACTTGTGCGAGCTAAGGCTTGCGTTTTCAGTCATATTGTTTCATTCTGAATCCGAAAAGCTGAGCAGGGTCTGGGTCTCTGAACATGGTTTTCCTCAGAAAGTCGCTGCTTTTTGTGGAAGGTCCCCCTTCAACAGACACTGTTGAAAAGCGGTTGAGCACATCAAGGGGAAGGATACTGGAATGTGATAGGATAAACAGATAGACAAGGCCCTCATAGCTCAGCCCTGTAAGACTGTACCCACCCCGCCATCCCCCGGCCCTCGGTGGGGAGGCCGCAGCTTCATGCCATTTGAAAGTCCAGGTTGTCACCTGGGCTTCTGATCGACCACATTAGAAGTTCCAGCAGCCCCCTTCTCAGGTTCAGTAAGTTTGCTAGCGTGGCTCCCAGGACTCCAGAAACACTTAACTTCTGTTGACCAGTTTATTAGGAGACAAGCCAGATGGAAGAGATGAATAGGGCAGGGTGGGCGGAAAGATACATAGTGCTCCGGAAGCCCTCTGTCCTTTTGGGTTTTTATGGAGGTCTCATTACTTGAGCACCATTGCTTGAATCACTGGCCATTGGTGTTTAAACCCCATTGCTATACCCTCTTCCCCATTGCTATGCCCTCCCCACTTCCCAGCGGAGGGAAAGACAGGACTGAAAGATCTAACCCTCCAATCACTAGGTGGTTCCTCTGGCAACTAGTCCCCATCCTGAGGTTACCTAGGACTTTGCCAGAAGTCCCCAAATTAACATAACAAAAGACACTTCTCACCACTTGAGGAATTAGGAAGGTCGTTTTAGGCGCTCTCTCCTAGGAATGGGAGTGAAGACCAAATAAATACTTCTTATTATAAATCACAATATCACTGCTAAGCTATTTATATTGTTTGGTTTTCTGAAAAGTATTAGTCCCATTTGGGCTTGGCAATTTGGGCTGGATATAGTGGTCTAGTACTCATGTACAGATGTGAGAGATGAACAATAAAGAAGGCAGAACGCCAAAGAATTGATGCTTTCAAACTGTGGTGCTGGAGAAGCCTCTTGAGAGTCCCTTGGAAAGCAAGGAGATCAAACCAGTCAATCTTAAAGTATATCAACCCTGAATACTCTTTGGAAGGACTGATGCTGAAGCTGAAGCTCCAGTACTTTGGCCACCTGATGTGAATAGCTGACTCACTGGAAAAGACGCCAATACTGGGAAAGACTGACAGCAGAAGAAGAGGGTGACAGAGGATGAGATGGTTGGATGGCATCACCAATTAAATGGACATGAATTTGGACAAACTCTGGCAGATGGTGAGGGACAGGGAAGCCTGGTATGCTGCAGTCCATGGGGTCTCGGACAGTTGGACACAACTTGGCGACTGAACAACAACAAATAGTGGTCATGAGAGCGAAATATTTGAAACCTGATTTCTAAGGTGGGGGAAGTGGCTTGTGGGCTCTCACTTACATGAGGTACTGGACCATCAAATTTGCTTGACCAGGAACACTGTGAGTCAAGCATTGTAGTAGGTATTGGAGGCATCCACTAATGATTTCATGTCTCTTTATTTCCCTCAGGCACAGAACCTTGGTATTTCTATTTAATTAATGGATTTCTGAATTTTAATGTAGTCTTTGCTTTAGCCCTCCTGGTCTTACCACTGACTTCTCTCATGGAATACCTACTGCAGAGATTTCATGGTAAGTGGAATAAGGAATGATAGATTTGGGGGGAGGGAAGAGAAGTAACAATGTATACCAAGAAATAAAAAACAATCTACTTATTTTATTTTCCATTTTCTTCCTATGGAAATGGTTGGCTTATTGCATTTTTCCATCTTTGTTTATAGTTTATTCAACCTGCGTTAACCTATGTGATAATCTGGTTAATAATTGCAAGTGAGGAAGTCTGTATGATTTATAGAATCAACTGGGGAGGCAAAAGCATTTAAAAAGTCTTGGGAGATAAGCCTATTTAAAGAAGTATATGTTAGCATGGTAAATTGCTTAAGATAATCAACACTAGAGGCAAACAATCTCTGGGAAATTCAACCAAAAATCTGGAAACTAAGCCATGTAGAGATTCCCCCACATTTGGTGCTTGCTCTGATTGGAAGACAGAGCTGAGCAGAAATTCGTCTGAGTTTTGGAAGGAGATTTAATTTCCAACTTTTCGGTCTGGTTTGGATGCCATGTGATTCCTCCATACCATTCCCCATTCTGCTTTTCTACAATTAATGGTTTATAAAGAGTTTGCTGTGTTCATAGAATATGAAAGCAGCCTTCAGAGTCACTTTTGCTTTATTTTAGAACTTTTGTTGTAATGTAACCCTGATGCCGTTATCTAACAAAATTAAGTTATTTCTTAATATTATCTAATGCCCAGCTAGTATTTAGATTCCTACACTGTCTGAAAAAAAACCTTTTATAGTTTGTTAAAAGCAGGATCTAAATGAGTCATATACGGAATTTGGTGTTACATTTCATAAGCTTTTCTAGAGGTTCCCTCCTGACCTTTGTCTTCCTGAAGATTTCTAAAGAAACCATGTCACTCATCTTGCATACATAGTGTCCCACGTTTGGATTCAGCTGTTTGTTCCTGTGAGGTATTAACGCATTCCTCCATTCCTTGTGTTTATTAAGGATCACTTTTTTTTTTTTTTAAAGTAGCTTTTTCTGACTATAAAAATAATTTATACTTTGGAAGATTTGTAAATATTTGTGATATGAGTATAAAAACAGTAAAAACAAAAACAGTTTATTAAGCTGTTCTCTAAAGTAGGAATCCAGTTTTAGTTTAAAATTGTGTCATGTACCCACTTGTCCAGCTAATAAGAAATTGAGGACTCTGATTTTTCTTTATACATTTTGTATATTTTATAATAGCAACAATACGTTTAACATAGTTTGACAGAATATAGTTTAACAGAAACTATAAGTGTTTTATAGAGGATGTTCCAAAATTTTAGGCCATGTTTTAAAAATATGTTTGTTAGCTTCTAAGATGCAAAAGAAGAAAAGATTGTGTACTTGTAGAAGATAAAACTTCTTTTCTTATAAGAAAATTCCAACCTAAAACACTTCTTGGAAAGGTAAATATCCTAAATTATAGCCTAAAATTTCATAAGTGAAAAAAAAAGATGAACTTGTTATTGCAGTTCAAGAATGTTTCTTCTTAAAGAATTTCTGCAGGAACCTCCCTGATGGTTAAGACTCTGCGCTTCCACTGCAGGCGGTGCGAGGTTGACCCCTGGTCCCTGGCTGGAAAACTAAGATCCTGCCTGTCTCAAGGCCAAAAAAAAACCACGTGTGTTTTCAAAAGCATGTGTAACTAAGGAGCACCAGGTTAAGCAACGCTAAATTGGGCTCTGATGACGGCCCTGATCTTTCATCTCAACTCGCTCATTGTAGACATAATGGACACCAGGGGGCGCTGTCTACCCACCCTTGGTCGGTGATTCCCAGTACTACTCGTTACCGCTGATAGGAGCACAGCTTGAGATGCCTTCACTGTGGGTTGTAGGCTTACCACTCAGCGTCCATGTACCTAACCATGACCACAGGAACTTGCCACCAGGTGCTTGGGTCTTAGTGTTCATTAAATTCCTGCAATTCTTTCATATGGTTTAAAATACATTCTTGGCTTTAATTTTGAGGTACAGAGTGGTTGTGTATTACCAAACAGGAGAGAAAACTCGATCAGCAAACTTCCTTTAAGATTGGTTTTATATTTTCTTTGAAACAAATTCTTTGTCATTTGTAGCTTGACAGAAACCAGTGATGAGTTTGAGAATCCAACTTTGTTTCTTTCCTTTGATCTATAGCTATTTGGTATATATGTAAGAAGATTAATGTAGTAAACAGAAGGATTAAAGTCTAAGAAGTGAATTTATGTTATGCTTTTGGTTAATCCCTGGAGAAGGCAATGGCACCCCACTCCAGTACTCTTGCCTGGAAAATCCCATGGACAGAGGGGCCTGGTATCCCGCAGTCCATGGGGTCGCTAAGAGTCAGGCACGACTGAACGACTTCACTTTCACTTTTCACTTTCATGCATTGGAGAAGGAAGTGGCAACCCACTCCAGTGTTCTTGCCTGGAGAATCCCAGGGATGGGGGAGCCTGGTGGGCTGCCGTCTCTGGGGTCGCACAGAGTCAGAAACGACTGAGGCAACTTAGCAGCAGCAGCAGTTGGTTAATCTCCAGAATCTTTAGTCTTAGTGGCAGGACTCTTCTCTGTCTAGAGAGAGAAGTGTTTTTTTCCTTCATCCAGTATAGAAATTGTTAAGCTCTATTACCCATTCACCTGACATTCATTTGTGTTCCAGCTAAATCCAGTATTGTACCTACCTTTAAATGTTGGATCTCTTGGGAGAGCTAAGAAGTATATACCTCTTTCTATTTGACTGCTTAATTATATCAGAGAAAGTGTGAATAAAAGAGTGGGGTGCCCTAGGGTATATGCCTAAGTTTGAGATCAAGAGAACTTTGAAAGTAAATGTGCTGTTGTGGTCTCATATGGTGAAAGGTGGATATTTTTTTCTGTGTTTTACAGTTCAGAATTTAGGCCACCCATATTGGCTTACCTTGGCTCCAATGTACATTTGGTTTATAATTTTCTTCATCCAGCCTCACAAAGAGGAGAGATTTCTTTTCCCTGTGTATCCACTTATATGTCTCTGTGGTGCTGTGGCCCTTTCTGCACTTCAGGTGAGTTCCAGGGAAATGTGTGTCTGCTTCATTCTGTTTCACATTAAATCTTTCAAAAAGCTTAAAGGCAGATTACAGAATGCTTCCACCTAAGATACGTGATCCATACATTAAAGTTTATACAGATCATATTATAAAGCTTTGATTGCTTAGGTGGTGTTTGTACTGTCGTTTGCTGATCACATATTTGCAGTGTGAATTTGTGCTAGTAATAATTTGTCTCTCTTGCCACTAAGAATCCAATTGCTATGAAAGGAATTTTTAAAAGTCATTATATGGGCCTAGCACAGGATGGTAGCAACCCAGCAGAGCTGATGGAATGTCTGTTCTTCAGTTATGAAACCTGAATGAAACTGGCTCAGGTGTTTGGGATTACTTCAGGCAGTTAGCGATATGGGACATTGTAATCCTGGCTTAAAACCTGTCCAGGTCAGAACTAATCATGAATATTTCTGGATTTATGGCCTTGGAAGTGTCGGACTCTTTTTTTTTTAAACCTCTGCTCCATTTGCAATTATTAAAAAAGGAATAATTTGGGTAATAGGATTTTTTCCTTAACAGATTTATGATAAGAAATAATTCACAAGGGCTTCTCAGGTGGTGCTAGTGGTAAAGAACCTGCCTACCAATGCAGGTTAGATGAAAGAGATGAGGGTTCAGTCCCTGGTTGAGGAAGATCCCCTGGAGGCGGGCACAGCAACCTTCTCCAGTATTCTTGCCTGGAGAATCGCATGGACCGAGGAGTCTGGCAGGCTACAGTCCATAGGGTATCAAAGAGTCTGACTGGACTGAAATGACTTAGCACATGTGCACGCACAATTCGCAAACCACAGAATTTACTCATTTAAAGTATATGATACAGTGTTTTCTAGGCTATTCAAAGGTCTGTGTAAGCGTTACTCCAGTCAATTTATAGCATTTTCATCATCTCAAAAACCTGTATCCTTTAGCTGTTGTAGCTGCCCCCCAACCCAATATCTCTAATCAACAGCTAATTTACTTTGTATCTCTATAGCTTTGCCTATTCTAGGCATTTCATACACATGAAATTATAGAATATGTGGGCTTTTGTGATTGACTTCTTTCATTTAGCATAATGTTTTAAAATCTCATCCTTGTTAGGACAATAGTTTTTAAAAGTAATTTTAATTATAAAAGTAACTGAACTTCATCACGGATAATTTTTCTTTTACCTCTTTCTAAAATCAGTCCTGGTACCCTAACAAAAATCTCCCTCTAGCATTTTTGCCTATCTTATAATGGAATGTATTATGATTGTAGTTTAAGGCTCATGTAACTGTTTCCCTCTTAATATACTTATGTCATTATGTTGCCGTGTCTATATGCATCATTTTAATAGCAATATAGTGTTCTGAGTTGGATATAATATATAACATTATTATGTAATACATAATATATTGAACTGGTTCTATATAATGGTTAGATGTAATTTATGTTAGAGTTTAGGTTGCTCACTTATTTCAGTATTATAAATAAGACTAGGATAAATATCTTTGTTTAGGTATTTGGATTGTTTCCTTAGGAAAGATTCCAAAAAGTATGAAAGGAGTTCAAACATATTTATGGCCCTTGTTATATATTGCAAAATTGCTTTCCAAAAGTAGTTCTAGTCTGACAGGGAAAGAAGGAAGGAAGGAAATCTCATGGAAAGGTGCTGAAAGGCTGCAGAACTCATGCAGGTGTGTCTATATTCTCAATGACATTCCTCTAGTTTGTGAAGGAGTTTAGCATGTAATTAACAGCATTTTCCTAACGTTCCATGAGGGGAATTCTGTTTCCTTCTTGTTTGGTCATGAGACATTTTGTTGTTACTAAAAACTTTGATGAAAACTTGTCAGTAAGGAAAGTGAAGGTTAATCACCAGTCATATCAGAATAGATTGAGATACTTCGTATATTTTTAAAAAAACCCGAAAAACTAATAAATTATTAGGACTTTAGCCACTAGGGAAATATCCAGCTAAGTTTCCTGTGAAGCCAGTGAGATTTCGTGCTTGGCAAGCCCTCTGGTGAGGCTGATCTACAGACCGTTTAGCAGAGTTTGCTTTAGTCTTAGAATGTGGAGTGGGTGTCTCACTGTCTGCAAATGCTCAGACTCTGGGTAGAACCTCTTTTGCTGCTTGCTTCCTCTTAAGTTATGATGATGTCTTGTGATGATGTGTATCCTGCAAGGTGTATCTTTTTTTTCAGAACAGTTTTCTTTCTTTCTAGAAATGTTACCACTTCGTGTTTCAGCGATACCGCCTGGAGCATTACACCGTGACGTCGAACTGGCTGGCGTTAGGAACACTCTTCCTGTTCGGGCTCCTGTCTTTTTCTCGCTCTGTGGCACTGTTCAGAGGTAGATGTACAGACAGTAACTTAATCCACACTCTCTTTACCTTGGTTTTTGCTTGATGCGTGAATGTTTAATCTAATTCAGCTTAAGCCGAGGGGGAGGACTTTTCTGTGCAGAGAACCTGTGGACTTCGTATTAAGAATGGGATGTGACATCTGTAGTTTAGGACTGAAGAGAAGATTGAGAATTCCTTTTAGTGTGATTAACTGTACACTTCTCTATTCTTACTAATTTTTTTTTTTCCTTTTAAAGAATGAATTAAGAAAGCCTTAAACATAGGATGCAGAGTTGAGGCTCAAGTCCCATGATTATATTCTTTCTTATAATCTTTATTTGGATCCAGAATATTGAAATGGGCTCCAAGAACATGAAATTTAAAAGGTGGAGGGTGTAGAGAAGGGCAAGAAAGCAAATGATTTCTGGCCAAGATTGGGCCTCTGCTGTAATCATCTTCCTGACTGCAGAGGCCTTTGATGCCAGTTGAGTGGGCTTCCTGCTGGAGTTGCTGTGTGCCTCTCACACGGATCACAGTGGGATGCTAACACAACACGCACTGTAATTAAATAGCAGAATCTCACCTCTCTCATCTTCGGCTTTCACACACCTCTCTCCCTTCCAGGATATCACGGACCCCTTGATTTGTATCCAGAATTTTATCGAATTGCCACAGACCCCACCATCCACAGCGTTCCTGAAGGCCGGCCTGTCAACGTCTGTGTCGGGAAAGAGTGGCATCGCTTCCCCAGCAGCTTCCTTCTGCCTGACAAGTAAGCTGCCCTTTAATTCTCCGAGTTGTAAATCGAGGTGTAGAAACAGCATATCTGTGGCAATGTCGTCTTAGTTTTTCCTCCGCTTTGGATTCATCGGGAGTGTTTGCGTGATTCACCATCTTGGGCAGCCGTGGGCAGCGTGCTGAGCACCCGGGGCCTCTGTTTGGTGATGCACCCTGCGCTGCCCTGACCTTCGAGGACATTGTGGGTCCTGGGCTCCTGCTCTTGACTCTTCCTGAGGATCCGTGTTTAAATTTTTACGACTAACTCATGTTAACCCACTTTTGAAAGTGGTTTAGAAACTCGGTGTCTAAAGTGTTTTTAGAGAAGACACATTTGTTGTCCAGCGACAGTGAACGTTCTCTCCCACCGTATGGACCCTGGGGAAAGCTGTGGATAAGACCTGTGCACTGCTTTCCTTCATGCTGTCTGTGGTTGGATGTGATAGATAGCATGGGCTCCGAGTTCCTTTGTATCTGACAGAGAAGAGTCCTATTTAGGGAAAAGAGAAGTCAGGTTAAGATGAGTCATATTGTTCCATTTGGGGACTGGCTGCAGCAGCTTAGCTGGTGGTAACATCTTTTTCCTTGATAAAGATCCTGTATCAGTCATTAATGATTAATTAAAGCTTGTTTTTTAAAGTGTTCGCTTTAGCCTTTGCCTTTTCCAGCTGAAACAGTTTCATAACTAAAGATACTTTTGAGGATTGCTCAGGAACAAAGTAGTTTTCCCCACAGTGAGTGCTTACATTTCACTCTTTCCTCTCTATGCCTGATGAACTTGCTTAAATTTTGAGAGGTCTGCTCATCACGTGATAACTGGCAATGAACTTTGATGTTTCTCTAGTTGTTTGATGGTATAACCACTATTGCAGATTTCTCTGCTGAGAGTTGGTGAAATGGTATGAGAGATCTCAAGTTGAAAATTTCTCAACGATCTTGGATTGAATTGTGACCTCTGCCTCTATGCTCTGTGGCTAAGGTTTCGCAGAAATATTTTGTCTCCAAGTGAAATATTTTTCACATGAAATTTCCTTTTTTTTGCTTCTGTATTTCAAGGATATTTAGCAATCTGAGCCCCCTGTGTTTTTCTTATTCTTCTTATTTGTGTTTTTGACAGTTGGCAGCTTCAGTTCATTCCATCAGAGTTCAGAGGCCAGTTACCAAAACCTTTTGCAGAGGGACCACTGGCCACCCGGACTGTTCCTACTGACATGAATGACCAGAACCTAGAGGAGCCATCCAGATATGTAAGGGCATACTTTTACTACTATGACAAGAGTTCCACCCTTAAAATCTGTTAGCATACGTAATAGAGCTTTGAGGAAATGAGAGTTTTTTGGGAAGTGATTTCTTTAAGGTGAGGGATATAACAACTGTTGAGAAAGAATGAAGAGTGTCATGTTTATTTTCAAATGAGCTTTATTTTCTATGTAAAATTTTTAATTCAACCTATTTTCTAAGCTGGATCAGAAAATTTCTTATGTTGAATTCAAGCCATTTTGAAACACATTCTGCAACTCTTATCATCCTTGGTCCATTAAAATATTTCCTGGGGAACTTTCGAGTTACCCATAGACCTTTGAGCCTACGATTAGTATATTCTGGTTTTAGCAAGTGGATAGTCAGTGAGTATTCTTCTCACACTGAGTCCGTGCAGCAGTGTGTGTCAGGGCCATGCTCTTGTACACACTCATCTTTACCCACTCTGAGAGCCCAGGTAGGTTCCTTTGAGAGATGACACTTTCACCATTTGATACCTGTAAGATCTTTGATTGCGGAAAAGGTGAGAGCGCTAATGTTCCTGGTTCCCAGAGATGGTAAAGGACCATTTCGTAGAATTATTAGAAAGCACGTTTTTTTTTTTTTTTTGGCAGCCTGTTTAGCAAACATTTAAGAATTTAAATGTCAAATACATTTCCCTTATGTCATATACCTAAAAGCGTGAAATATCAGGACTTTCAATTCCTGTTCAGAGCAAACCTGTAGCCACAGCTGGCCTTTTGTCTCCCAGATTGGGGCAGGTTAGATTTCCATGGAGACCCTCAGTTTATGGGTGAGAGTCTTACAGTGTGAGCTTTAGCTTTATAAGCTATGAGAATGGACATCATAAAATACATTTTTGACTTGGCTCCCTGAGAAGGTAGGAAGTGTATTCCACTAAGTGACTTGGAGTTTCTTTCTAACTGAAGCCTCTGATGCCTGTAACACTGAAAATAATCCTGGGTGGGACAAACTGCTATTAGCCACTTTTATTTTAGCTGCAGATACTCTTGTGAGAGCAAGCTTTGATGCATAGGGGATCATTATGGGGACACTTGATAGTCAAAAAGATAGGAGAATATGCTGTGATGAGGGGAGATATAATAAATTCAGAGTGATATTGTCGCAGCTGTGTTTTGGGAAGAGATAGTATAGGATGATTAAAAAAAAAAAAGAGTATGGACTTTGGAGTCAAGTAGGCCTGGGTTCTAAACTCTGTGACCTACCTGGTGACCTTGAGCAAATTAGTTAACATCTCTCTTTAACTAATTTCAGTTTCTGTCTGTGAAGTGGGAATAATGATACCTACTTTTGGAAGATTAATGTGAGATTGGATATCATATCTCTCTGTCATATATAGCATAGTGTCTGCACACAGATTTTCCCACAAATGTTTTTAATTTGATAACAGTGTATCTGATGGATTAGAGGTAAACGAACCCTTGAGAGGATTTATAATCTGCCCAAAGCGCTCTCTCCTTCCTTAAATTTATTGTTCCCCTACTTGGTTTTTATTACAGTCTGTTCAGACTCGTTGTTGGTTTTTCTATCCCAGTGACTTTGCTTGTCTTGGTAACGGTACCTGGACTTCCCTTGTCTACCTTCTTATGCTACCAAAACTCTTCCTCCCTGAAGCCTTTCCCAACTGTTTAAGTCCGTAGTGAGCAGTGTCCTCCCTTAAATTGATCTGTGTAGCTCATTTAGCCATTTAATTTTGTTGTCTTATTGTCATTTAAATATTTCTGATGTGTCTGTCATATTTTCGGCCATCATACTGTGAATGCTATGGAAAGAACGACTGCTTCTGTTTCTTTTGTATTCACCATAGTGGCTAAAGTAGTGCTGTATGTCCAGTAATTACTCTGTACATGCTTTCTGGCTTGAGGAATGAGTATTCATCATGGTTGGGATAATGATGTTGAGAGAAAGCTGGCTATAAAACCTGCAGGTCCTTACAGGCCCATGAAATGATGCTCAACATTGCTAATTATTAGAGAAATGCATTTCAGAACCGCAGAGAGAGATCATCTCACACCAGTCAGAATGGCCATCATCAAAAAGTCTACAAATAATAAATGCTGGAGAGGGTGTGGAGGAAAGGGAACCCTCCTACACTGTTGGTGAGAATGTAAATTGATGCAGCCAGTGTGGAAAACAGTATGGAAGGTTCTTAAAAAATTAAAAATAGACTTACCATATGACCCAGCAATCTCATTTCTGGGTGCATATCTGGAAAAAAACAGAAATGCTAATTTGAAGGGATACATGTACCTCAAGGTTCATAGCAGCATTATTTACAGTATCAACAGACACAGATATACACACACACTGGGATATTACTCAGCCATTAAAAGGAATGAAATATTGCCATTTGTAGCAACGTGGATGAACCTAGAGAATATTATGCTTAGTGAAGTAAGTCAGACAGAGAAAGGCAAATACTATATGATACCACTTATATGTGAATCTAAAAAATAATACAAATGAATTTATATACAAAACAAAAATAGACTCACAGACATAGAATGCAGATTTATGGTTACCAGAGAGGAAAGTGGAGGTGGGGGGGACAAATTAGGAGTTTAGAATTAACAGGTACAAACTACTACATATGAATGAGTAACAAGGATTTACTGCATAGCACAGGGGATTATAATTGTATCTAATATCTTATAATCTATAATGGAATATAATCTATAAAAACACAAAACTCCCCTGAATCACTATGCTGTATACCTGAAACTAATAAAATATTATAAATCAACTGTACTTCAACTTAAAAAAACTACAGTGGCCTATTGTACATTTGGTATGCTCTGGTCATTGGTTGTTTCTGGTTAGACCATATTTCCATATTCTCTGCTTCAAGATACTGTTCAGTGACTGTATTAGCTTTACCCCAAAGGTAAAGATTTTCCAGAATCGCTATGGGAGTCAGCAAAACGCTAGGTGGTAAAACCAGGGACAAGCGGGCCCCGCATGTGCTCTGAGTGTGCACTGTCCGTCGCTGTGCTCGTGTGCCTTTCTGTGACTGAGTTTCTTGCAGAGTTCCCTGGATTTTCCTGTGTGGTGGGGGAAGTGCCCTTCAAATCCAGTCCACTCACCTTTGACCCTTTGGAAAGCAGAAGACACAGTTGGTGGCTTACTGTGGCTTCTACACGAACTATGATCAGGGGTTACCTTCTTTCAGTTAATGGTTTAAAAAGACATTTGTTTTCCTTTGATGATACAAGTAGTAAACACTTATTGTGTAAAATAATGAACGCTACCAATAAGAAAAGAAATCATCTGTAATCTAACTTGTTGCTGTTGTTTAGTCATTAAGTCATGTCCAACTCTTTGCAGCCCCATGGACGGTAACTCTCCAGGCTCCTCTGTCCATGGGATTTCCCAGGCAAGAATACTGGAGTGGGTTGCCATTTCCTCCTCCAGGGGATCCTCCTGACCCCAGGATTGACCCTGTATCACCTGCATTGGCAGGCAGATTCTTTATCATGAGCCACTAGGAAATCTCATAATCTAATTACCCAAATATTAAACCACCATAACCATTTTGATGGTTTCTTTTTCTCCACTTTTTTCTCTTGCATTCATATGTGCATTTGTATGTAAACAAAGATCTCAATTATTTTGAAAAATAATGTAGTTCTTTAAGAACTGGTACCAGGATCAAGACTATAGTGACCAAACAACTTTGCCTGACTTGTAAGAGTTCACGTTGTACTACATTTGTGTTTTACTCCTGGTATCAGTCCTGGTTTGAAGTACAGGTTCATTCAAACAGACGAAACAATCATGTTCTCTGTCTTTCCTGCGCAGGCAGAATAGCAAGCAGCATTATTTTTATTTGCCCTTTGGTTCCGAGTAACATGTTTTAGCCAAACTTTGGCTTCAATGCTAAGTGATACAGTCTGTCTCCTGTTTCTTGTCTGAATGGAAACTAAGAAACATGCCTGGCCTCCTGCTTTTCCCTATGCTCTGTTACCTCTGAGTTTGGCAAGAATTAGGAGTGTTTGCAAAGGTTCTGTGGTTTCTGCTGTATTGTTAAAATTATACTGCCGCAGGTTTTTTTTTTTTTGCTGCATATTCTTTCATGATAGTTATTGAGTAGCTGTTGAACATCCCATTATTGAACAGGTGGCATTATTCAGTGGTACCTACCAAGATTCTCTTTCAGAATCAAGGTCTGAATTTAGGAGATACCTTCAGTGTCTCTTCTATTTCTTGACAAATCCAAATTTTTGTTCACTATTCCAAGGTGAATGATAACGTTTGGTTCCAAATCTGGTATCTAATTTGGGAACTACTAAGTCAATGGATAGAGTTTGGAATAAAAATTATGTCTTCAGGAGGGAGCTTAAAGACTTTTCTCTGACTTGGGCTTAATGCTTAAGCAGATTTTCAAGAAGCTTGCCCATCTGTTACCATTGAAAAAAATAAAACTGGTCATTGATTAATTTCTTCCCCAAATAGGAATATAGTCTGTTCCGCTATAACATGATGTACGGTTGCTAAAGATAATAGTGTGGAAAGCCACAAGTCTTGTGGGAAAAACGGAGTTAAGGACACAGTACTCACAAACTTTGTCAGTGACATATGGAAGATATTTGTTGTTGTTCAGTCATTAAGTGTTGTCCTACTCTTTGCAACCCCGTGGACTGTAGCCCTCCAGGCTCCTCTGTCCTCCACTATCTCCCAGAGTTTGCTCAAATTCATGTGCATTGAGTTAGTGATGCTATCTAACCATCTCATCCTCTGTCGTCCCCTTTCTCCTTTTGCCTTCAGTCTTTCCCAGCATCAGGGTCTTTTCCAATGAGTCAGTTCTTCGCATCAGGTGGCCAAAGTATTGGAGCTTCAGCTTTAGTATCAGTCCTTCCAGTAAATATTCAGGATTGATTCCCTTTAGAATTAACTGATTTGATCTCCTTGCAGTCCAAGGGATTCTCAAGAGTCTTCTCCAGCACCACAATTCGAAAGCATCAATTCTTTGGCACTCAGCCTTCTTTATGGTCCAGCTCTCACAACTGTACATGACTACTGGAAAACCATAGCTTTGACTGTATGGACCTTTGTTGGCAAAGTGATTTCTCTGTTTTTTAACATGCTGTCTAGGTTTGTCATAGCTTTCCTTCCAAGGAGCAAGTGTCTTCTAATTTCATGGCTGCAGTCACCATCCACAGTGATTTTGGAGCCCAAGAAAATAAAATCTGTCACTTTTTCCCATTCTATTTGGCATGAAGTATTGAGACTGGTTGCCATGATCTTAGTTTTTTTAATGTTGAGTTTCAGGCCAGCTTTCTCACTCTCCTTTTTCACCCTCATCAAGAGGCCCTTTAGTTCCTCTTCCCTTTCTGCCATTGTGTTTAGTCACTAAGTCATGTCCTACTCTTTCGGGACCCCATGTATTATAGCCTGCCAGCCTCCTTTGTCCATGGATTTCCCATGTAAGAATACTGGAGTGGGTTGCCATTTCCTTTTCCTGGGGATCTACCTGATCCAGGGATCAAACCCACCTGTCTTACATTGGCAGGCGGATTCTTTACCACTGAGTCACACAGGGAAGCCCCTTTCTGCCATTGGAGTGGTATCATGTGCATATCTGAGGTTATTGATATTTCTCCCAGCTATCTTGATTCCAGCTTGTGACTGATCAGCCCAACATTTCACATGATGTACTCTGCATAGAAGTTAAATAAGTTGGGTGAAAATATACAGCCTTGACATACTCTTTTCCCAATTTTGAGCCAGTTTTTCTGTGTCCAATTCTAACTGTTGCTTGTTGACCCACATACAGGTTTCTCAGGAGACAGGTAAGGTGATCGGGTACTCTCATCTCTTTAAGAATTTTCCACAGTTTGTTGTGATCCACACAAAGTGTAGCATAGTCAGTGAAACAGAAGCAGATGCTTTTCTGGAATTCCCTTGCTTTCTTCATGGGCCGACAGATGTTGGCAATTTGATCTCTGGTTCCTCTGCCTTTTGTAAACCCAGCTTGTACATCTGAAAGTTCTCAGTTTATATACTGCTGAAGCCTAGCGTGAAGTATTTTTCAGCATAACCTTGCTAGCATGTGAAATGAGCGCAATTGTATGATAGTTTGGACATTCTTTGGCATTGCGATTCTTTGGGATTCAAATGAAAACTGACCTTTGCCAGTCCCATGGTCACTGCTGAGTTTTCCAAGTTTGCTGACATACTGAGTGCAGCACTTTAACAGAATCATCTTTTAGGATTTGAAATAGCTCAGCTAGAATCCCATCACCTCCACTAACTTTTTTCGTATAGCAACCTGACAAAAACAGAAGGATAGCTTTACATGTGTCCAGTTCAGTTCAGCCGCTCAGTCGTGTCCGACTTTTGGTGACCCCATGAACTGCAGCACGCCAGGCCTCCCTGTCCATCACCATCTCCTGGAGTTTACTCAGACTCATGTCCACTGAGTCGATGATGCCATCCAACCATCTCTGTCGTCCCCTTCTTCTCCCGCCTTCAATCTTTCCCAGCATCAGGGTCTTTTCAAATGAGTCAGTTCTTCCTGTCAGGTGGCCAAAATATTGGAGTTTCAGCTTCAACATCAGTCCTTCCAATGAACACCCAGGACTGATCTCCTTTAGGATGGACTGGTTGGATCTCCTTGCGGTCCAAGGGACTCTCAAGAGTCTTCTCCAACACCACAGTTCAAACGCATCAATTCTTTGGCGCTCAGCTTTCTTTATAGTCCAACTCTCACATCCATACATGACCACTGGAACAACCATAGTCTTGACTAGATGGACCTTTGTTGACAAAGTAATGTCTCTGCTTTTAAATTTGCTGTCTAGGTTGGTTATAACTTCGCTTCCAAGGAGTAAGTGAAGTGAAGTTGCTCAGTCGTTTCCGACTCTTTGTGATGCCATGGACTGTAGCCTACCAGGCTCCTCGGTCCCTGGGATTTTTCCAGACAAGAATACTGGAGTGGGTTGCCATTTCCTTCTCCAGGGGATCTTTCCGACCCAGGGATCGAACCCTGGTCTCCTGCATTGTAGGCAGACGCTTTACCGTCTGAGCTACCAGGAAAGCCCTCCAAGGAGTAAGCGTCTTTTAATTTCATGGCTGCAATCACCATCTGCAGTGATTTTGGAGCTCCAAAAAATAAAGTCTGACACTGTTTCCCCATCTATTTGCCATGAAGTGATGGGACCGGATGCCATGATCTTCGTTTTCTGAATGTTGAGCTTTAACCCAACTTTTTCACTCTCCTCTTTCACTTTCATCAAGAGACTTTTTAGTTCCTCTTCACTTTCTGCCATAAGAGTGGTGTCATCTGCATATCTGAGGT
>SJYR01002858.1:136899-152721 GCA_006410655.1 Kobus ellipsiprymnus | reverse complement strand
CCATCTCTTCTTAATATCTTCTGCTTCTGTTAGGTCCATACCATTTCTGTCCTTTATTGAGCCCATCTTTGCATGAAATGTTCCCTTGGTATCTCTAATTTTCTTGAAGAGATCTCTAGTCTTTCCCATTCTGTTATTTTCCTCTATGTCTTTGCATTGATCATTGAGGAAGGCTTTCTTGCTTCTCTCCTTGCTATTCTTTGGAACTCTCTATTCAAATGGGTATATCTTTTCTCCTTGGCTTTTTGCTTCTCTTCTTTTCACAGCTATTTGTAAGGCCTCCTCAGAGAGCCATTTTGCTTTTTTGCATTTCTTTTTCTTGGGAATGCTCTTGATCCCTGTCTCCTGTACAATGTCACGAACCTCCGTCCATAGTTCATCAGGCACTCTGTCTATCAGATCTAGTCGCTTAAATCTATTTCTCACTTCCACTGTATAGTTAGTCATAAGGGATTTGATTTAGGTCATACCTGAATGATTTAGTGGTTTTCCCCACTTTCTTCAATTTCAGTCTGAATTTGGCAATAAGGAGTTCATGATCTGAGCTACAGTCAGCTCCTGGTCTTGTTTTTGCTGACAGTGTAGAGCTTCTCCATCTTTGGCTGCATTATATGTGGTAAATGGCTAAAAATGCATAAATGCTATAATAATATGGAAGTTTACGTTGAAGGAGACCTCAGGTATGCTTTTTGAAGTGGCATTAGGAGGGCTGTAGCTTGTGAGGTAGGGGTTATCTGAAATATGACAGAAAGTTGTAATACCAAATATGGATGATATGGATGGGTATGGCTCATAACACGCAGTGAACTGAAGAAGCTGGGAGATATTTGAGTGTGGGCACTTTGTATCTGGACTGATTGGTTCAATTGGCTGCAGTTTTCTGGATTCATCTAGTTTTTCTTGTGGATTAAACGATACATAAGCAAACATGGAGAGTGAATTATGCTCATATTGTTCAGTCGCATTGGAACAAATGTGTGTATTCAAAACAAATGTTAGAACAGAACTGACTGTAAATTTTTTTGTCTTTATCCCTGCTTTTACCATTTAACCAGTGGAAAGAATTATGATTTTGGAAGGTATAGGTATCATAAAATTTAAAGATCTTTTTCACTTTATGGCTGAAAAAACTGGGGCTTGGGTTGTAACCTGACAAAGGTTAGTCCTAGGATAAAAGCTTGGTTTCAGGATTCCCCAGTATTATTTTTATTCTTTTCATGCCTCCTGTTACTTCGAAAGGCATGTATAATGTATCACTTGAATATATGTTTTCATGCAATGGTTAATTGTTCTTTCATGTGGAAGGACTGAATAGACCCTTAAGTGGTTGAACATTACATTTTTAAGAAGTTATTTTTCATTTCTAGAGCTCTGTTACATGTATGCCAGATACTTTAGATAATTACTGTGTTTATCAGAAGAAATGTTTGGTGTCCCCTCCCTTTTTTAATCTCTTCCTTCTTTTTGTCTCTCTTTTAATCATTTTTCCTGCTCTTATTCAAAGTCCTTATTTGAGGAGAAAAGTAATTACCTGAAAGATATCCTTGCTAATTGTTATTAGCCTTAAGTTGAAGAGCAGGCAGATTAAAATTGCTGTACTGTGTGCAGTAGAGTAAAATTGGAATCCACTCTGAATTTAAGTATGTTTGAAATGCTTCTTTAAAATTAATTTACTCATATCCATTGTGTTGGCATTTAGAAATGAAGTGATGTTTTCATGATCTTTAGCGATTGAATGACCCCAGCATTTTACCTACCTATGAGTTTACGTTTTTATAGTGAAGTAAATTCTTACATGTGAATTTAAAGATTCATTCAACAAATATACATTTATCAAGGCTTTATGGGAGACAATAAAACTATAAATCTGTGACTCTGGGTGGCAACTACTTTTTAAAATTTAATTTTAATATATATAAAATAAATGAAAATCCAGGAAAATACTTGAAATCTTTCCTTATCAGGTATTTCATCCTAGGCCCCAGAGTTCCTATTTCAAAAATAGAGAGAGAGAGACAGATGATCACAGGATCCTATCGATGTCTGGCAAAATGGTGTAGTGGCAAGAGCACTGACTGGGCTGGGAGTTCGGAGAACCTGGGATTCTTTTCTATAAATCAGTGAAATGTATTTCATTCCTATATGATTTCATGGGTCTCCGAGTCCCTTGAAATAGCTTTGCATCTCTGATTTGCTGTGGCTACGCCTAACTTCCAGTTGCAGTGTTTAGATTTCAGCTTCTCCCATGACCTGTTTTCTAACCAAGATGTTTCATGGTAGCAAACGTTATCTTGAAAAATGATTTCTGGGCCATGTGACCTAATGACCAGACATGGAAGCCTCTCTACCGTTTCTGCCCCGAAGGAGACG
Source organism: Kobus ellipsiprymnus (assembly GCA_006410655.1). NCBI lineage: Eukaryota > Metazoa > Chordata > Mammalia > Artiodactyla > Bovidae > Kobus > Kobus ellipsiprymnus. Next base: position 150,351 of record SJYR01002858.1, on the reverse strand, counting down.
AGCATCTGTGTCATGGCACCTGAGTATGATGTTTGAGAGTTTGGAAGACATGGCTGCACACTCCATCTCTGGCAAAACCCCCATGAGAAAGAGCTGTGAGAGTATTACTGCCCCATCCCCTTGGCCCACTACTCCCCGCCAAAATGCACACCTTTTATTATTGATGTCTTGATCTCTGGCTCAGGCCTTTTCTTTTTAGAGTCTGTAGTTTTGTTTACCTCTGGGGTAGCCTTAAATTGTCATCCTTAATGTGTAATATCCTTACATCTTCCGGATAAGATGTAAACAGTGCGATAACTGATAATCAATAAATCGTTTGAATTCCCCTCCCACCACCTTTCTTTTTCTTTTGCTTTAGAGGTGCTGATTTTTTCTTCTTCAAAGCTTCCAGTGGGTTGTTAGAAATGAGAAGAAGTCACATTTCTTTCAAAATGAGTCTTAAACACTTGTATTTTACAAAATTTTAAACTAAGGCATATTTTTAGCTTCGACAGCTGGTTGATATGTAGCCTGTGACTAATGAAATGAAACACATTTTTGTTTCACCATCATATGTTAATGTCACCCTACAATTTTGTTATTTTTGATGCAAGAAAGAATGATTAAATCTGAAGAAACAAAAAAAAAAAAAAAAAGAGCTCTTTGGTTACAAATCCAGCCTTTTGATTTTTGAATTGTAGATGATGTGGTATGGAGTATGGTCTCAGATTGTGCACTGAGATACTGATAAAATCTAGAGAAGAAACTGTTCTTTCTGATTCTCTTAGCCCTAAGGGGCAATAGTCACTTGGTGTTGCCAGTGGTTCAAATTGAGAAATCTCAGACTCTAAATAGTCACAGTAAAATGTATGATCCAGATTTTATGAAGAAAAATCCTTATCTCCAAAGACAAAATCCTAGAACATAAATTAATAGGTTAATGTTGATTTTCTTTGGGTGGTAGTGTTAAAAGTGATTTTTTAAAATGCATTTTAAAGATATTTTGATAACAAATGATATTTTACTTTCATAATTTTAAAAAATTACCATAATAAGGGCTATAGATATCAAATCTTTGAAACTACCAAGATCTCTGGTAGCCTTTACAAACAAAACTCAGCACGCAGTCAGCTGACGTTAGGTTTTTGTCTTTAAGCACAAGAACCTTCCACTCAGAGTTGGAAGACAGATTTTCTGTTACTTTTTTTTTTTTTTTTTTTACCTTGTAGGCTTCTGGCCTCTTAAGTCATTTCAGTCACTGTATCTAAGACTACTTTTGCTGCTCTTTCTGAAAACTAGATGTAGATTGCTTCAAAGAAATAGATTTGGTTTATCTATTGCAAGCTATGAAGAAAAAAATATTTAAAAGCCTAAAACTAAAAGAGAATGCTGCTGTGGCAAAGAAATTATGAAGTAATATGTTCAGTTCTTCCAGACAGGAGGAGCATTAAAGAATTTATTTTTCCACAAAAATAAAATTAAATAATTTGGTTATTGCTGAGGTTTGGACAAAAGGCCATGTCCATTGAGTTGAGAGAGCGTCTGTGGACAGGTGCATCCCCGGCAGTCCTGGATCACTGGCTTAAAAAGACAGCGATGTGTAAGTCTTATCAGCACAATAAGCATTCTCTCATCTGTTTAGTCTTAATTATTTTTAAATGTTTTTCATTTTGTTCCTTCTTTATTCATCTACTCATTATCTGACTCTTTATTGTTCTAAATTTTGTGCTAAAGATTCAAAGGTGACAAGAAACATAGTCTCCTGTCATTGAAGAAAAGTCCTGAACAAATGGAAAAGGAAAGGAAAAGTTTATGGGGATAAAAAGGAATTTGGAAAACTCTGTAAGAAGCAGAAAAACAAAAAAGTTTTTTTAACCAGCATTCCCTGATAGGTTAAAGGAAAAGTTTGGGGACCATTAAACAAAAGCATGTATTTTGAAAAGGGGAGAGTCAGAAAATAAGAGCTTCTAGAAATTAAAAATAAGATATAGAGATTTTAAAAATCAATAATAGCTTGATTAGAGGCCAAAGTTGAAATCTTTAGTACAGTGACAATACAAAAACAAAACAGAAAAACAAAGAGAGAGAAAATAGGAAAAGGAAAAAAGATCAGAGAATCCAGCATCTAGCTAATAGGAAGTCCAGAGAGGGAGAACAAATGAAATGGGGGAAAAGAAAACTGCCAAAGAAAAAATGTGAGGAAATTGCCCAAGAACTAAACAATACTGCTTTTCAGTTTGAAAGAGCCCACAAAGTATACCTAAAATGATGAATAAGAAATGATTCATACCCAGACCACTAAGCACCAAAAGAAGTTAATGTAATAATTGAAAAATCAAGAGCTACCAGAATAAAGCATTGGAAGAGCTGAAAGTTGCCTCTGGGAAGTGGGACCAGGCAATGGGAGTGTACTGCTGTTTTTCCTAATAAGCTTCTTGTACCATGTAAATTTTGAACTATGCACATATGTTATTTTAATAGACCTAAAGATGAATTTAGAGAAACCCTTAAATCATTTCCTCGCAGTTCAGTAGGAGAGAGAATTCTAAAATATTTTTCAGCAGTGTAATAAGTGCCCCCGTCTGCTGTGGAAGCATGAAGTGGGAAGAGCTCTTCCTACTTCTCTGTTTGGGGGCAGCTTCACATGAAAGGTGGCAGAGGATCTGGGTCTTACAAGAGAATTACTGGTTCCCTGGAGGAGGAAGGAAAAGGAACGTTTTCCATCAAAGGGAACAGCATGTGGAAAGCCTTGAAGTATGAAAAAGCATTGAGTGTTTAGGGGGAAATAAATGGCTTGAAGTTTCTAGATTTTAAGTAATTGGGCAGAGCATGTTTTATTTCTTGTTTCATTTATTGTTGTTGTTTATGTATGTGACTTTGTTCTCTAACAGATTATACACTTATTTAAGGACAGGAGTTTATGCACCTCCACAGTACCTCTCTTAGGGCTTATACATAGCAGATAGTTTAAATATTTAACTAAAATAGCCCTTCATTTAATCTTCTTGAACTCAAGAGAGGCCTCCCCAGGCCCTGGTAATAGTAGAAATTTAGACTACCTAGGATTTGAGACGGAGAAGGCAAAGGCACCCTACTCCGGAACTCTTGCCTGGAAAATCCCATGGATGGAGGAGCCTGGTAGGCTGCAGTCCATGGGGTCATTAAGAGTCAGACACGACTGAGTGACTTCACTTTCACTCTTCACTTTCATGCATTGGAGAAGGAAATGGCAACCCACTCCAGTGTTCTTGCATTGAGAATCCCAGTGACAGGGGAGCCTGGTGGGCTGCTGTCTATGGGATCGCACAGAGTTGGACACAACTGAAGTGATGCAGCAGCAGCAGCAGCAGCAAGATTTGAGCAGTGTCCTTCTTCAAGGTCTGGGTGTACGCTGATTAGCGTACGAGGTTACAAGCCCCTGGAGGGCAGCGATCACATCCTTTCCCAGTGATGCCTTCCCACCAAGGCATCACTGCAATGGCCCAGCATTGGCAGATAGTAATTGGATGAATCTTTTTGCTTTTATTAACAGATGCCAGACTGAAAGACAGAAATGCTCCTGCTTCCTCTTGTTTTAATGAGATCCTTACATGACTAAAAACCCTGATTTCTATATTGGTCTCTGCCTGCCTTTAGTGAGGAAGAGAGCTAAGTAGGTTTATTTTATCCACCAAGATTCCAACCCACTAAAAAGATTCATATTATTTATTGTCTTAACATCATAGCATTAACCCTAAGACTGGTCAGCAGTTTATTTTTTAGAAAACGGCTTTGATATTTCCTTGTGATTAGTATTGTTTCTATTATTTCTCTTTCAAGTCTCATCAACATGTTCAGTCCTCTCCATTTCTACTCTCCCACTGAAGGATTTTCACGAGGATTTCATGAGTTTTTGGCATTCAGTTTATATTATTTGGGTTTGTTTTTGAGAAAGATACACCCTTCTCTTATAGATACAAGTTTACCAGTTGAGTCACATATACCATCGCCCCAGATCTTGAGGCTTTTTGCTGCTTTGTTTTCATTTTAAAAAGCTTTTTATTTTGAAGTCATCACAGATTCACAGGAAGTTACAAAGATATTAATAGGACAGAGGAGGTACCTGTACCCTTCTGCGGTTTCCCCTAGTGTACCTGTAGTATAATTCCAAAACCAGGAAATTGACATTGGTACAGTTCTGTGCCATTGTATCACCTGTGTAAACTCATGTAACACCACTGCAGTCAAGGTACAGAGCTGTTCCATTACCACTGTACTGCTTCTTACTAGTTTCAGCCCATCTCTACCATCACTAACCCCTGGCAACGGCTAGTTTGTCTCTATTTCTGATGGTGTTATTTTGAGAATTTTATATAAGTGGAATTACGTAGTGCGTTACCTTTGAAATTACCTTTCCCCCCCTCAGCATAATGCTCTTAAGATCCATCGAAATTGTATACTTTGGTCTTTATATCTGAGTAGTATTTGATACTATCGATATACTATGGTTTGTTTAACCATTTACCTATTGAAAGACATTTTGGTTGTTTCCAATTTTTGACTCTTACAAATAAAGCTGTTATACATCTTTGTGTACAGGTTTTTGTGTGAATATACATTTTAATTTCTCTGGGATAGATGCCCAGGAATGTGATTGCTGGCTCATATGGTAGGTATAATATATGTTTAGTTTTTCAGAAACTGCCAAGCTGTCTTCCAGATTGGCTGTACCAGTTCAAGTGATGTGCAGAAATCTTACCTCCCTTTGCATTCCTTTACCTTCCCCTGTTTATGATATAATTGTCTTAAATATTTTCTCTACATATATTGAGAACAACATTAGAATATGTTATAATTTTGCTTCCACCTCTAAACATAATTTAGAACATGCAAGAGAAGGGAACTCTATTATTTTTATCCGTATGCTTAATGCTTTCTGCTCTTGCTTCCCTCCTAATCTTACGTGATTTCTTCTCTTATCGTCATTCTGTTTCATGAATTTCTACAGCCATTCTTTCAAGGTAGGTCTGCCAGCAACGTGTTTTCTTGGTTTTCCTTCATCTAGGAACTTAAAAAAATTTATGGTGAGGTTGATTTGCAATGTTGTGTTAGTTTCAGATATACCCCAGAGTGATCCAGTTATATATGTACGTCTATTTCAGATTCTTTCCCATTATAGATTATTACAAGATATTAAACATAGCTCCCTGTGCTGTACAGTAGGCCCGGGCTCTTTATTTTATACGTAGTAGGGTGTATCTAGTTTATCCCTGCCCACCTCTTTCCCCTTTGATAGCTATGTTTGTTTTTAATGTCTGTGAGCCTGTTTCTGCTTTGTAAATAAGTTCGTTTGTGTCCTTTTTTAGAATCCACGCGTAGGTGATACTATATTTGTCTGACATGCTTCACCTAATGTGATAAACTCTAAGTCAGTGCGTGCCGGTACTTGTGCTCAGTTGCTAAGTTGGGTCCAACTCCATGCGGCACCACGGGCTGTGGCCCACCAGGCTCCTCTGTCCATGGGGTTTCCCAGGCGAGAATAGTGCAGGGGCTCACTGTTTCTTTCTCTCAGGGGTCTTCCCAAGCCGGGATCGAACCCACATCTCCTGCGTTGGCAGGTGGATTCTTTACCGCTGAGCCCTGAGGAAAGCCCCTAGGTCCAGCCATGTTGCTGCAGATGGCATTGCCTCCTTCTTTTTGTGGCTGAGTAATATTCTGTTGAAATATGTATAATTACAACACGTCCTCTCTATTCATTCATGTCATGGACTTTTAGGTGGCTTCCATGTCTTCGCTATTGTAAATAGTGCTGCTATGAACACTGCAGTGCATGTATCTTTTCAATTTTAGAATTTTCATATTTTCCAGATAATATGCTCAGAAGTGAGATTGCTGGATCCTATGGCAATTCTATTTTTAGGTTTTTAAGGAACCTCCATACTGTTCTCCATAGTGGCTACATCAATTTACATCCCCACCAACAGTGTAAGAAGGTGCCCCTTTCTCCACACCCTCTCCAGCATTTATTATTTGTATACATTTTGATGAGGCCATTCTGACAAGCGTGCATCTGGAAATGTTTTGATTTCCCCTTGATATGGAATTCTAGGTTGACAATTTTTTTCATTTAACACTTGAAAAATATGTCCGCTTCTCTGGCATCCATGTTCTCTGATGAGAAATCTGCTGTCACCCTAATTCTTTCTCCTCTATAGGTGAGGGTCATTTTTCTCTGGCTGCATTCGAGTTTTTCTTTGTTTACAGTTTTCAGATGTTGAATTATGATGTGTCTTAGAGTGTATATCTTTGAGTTTAGTCTGTGTGGGGTTTACTCAGCTTCTTGATGCCCTAAGTGTAAATCTCTTGCCAAATTTGGGAGCTTTTGGCCATTATTTTAGTACCTTTCCAGCCCTGCCCTCTTTCTTCTCTTCTGGGGCTCAATAACATGAGTGTTAGATCTTCTGTTACAGTTTCACAAGCTCCTGAAGCTCTCTTCTCCTCCCCCGACCCCCAGTTCTTTTTCTTTCTGTTATTCCAGTATTGTATTATTTTGTGATTCTGTTTTCCAGTTCACTGATTCTTTCCTCTGATGCCTCTGTTGTGCTGTTTAGCACGTGCACTGAACTTGTAATTTCAGTTCTTGTCCTTTTTATTTCTAAAATTTCCGTTTGGTTTCTCTTCCTTTGTTTCTTTGGTGAAACATTTTCTTTGCCACGACTTTCTGTTCTTTTGTTTCAGGCATATTTGTGATTGCTCATTGAAGCATGTTTATCACAGTGGCTTTAAAATCTTTGTTAGGTAATGTTAACATCTCTGTCATTTCTGTGTTGGAGTTTCTTTGTTGTCGTTTGTCATGTCATGAGATGTTCCTTACTTTGGAACCTGGATATTTTGAGTATTATGAGACTCTGATTCTTCTATTTTAAGCTTCTACTTTAGCCAATCTCCTCTGACTCTACTGTGATGGGAAGAAGGGAGTGTTGCCTTCTTACTGACAGTTGGGAATAGAAGTCCACATTCCCCACTTGGCCTCCACTGATACCTGGGGCTAGACAGGTTACTGCTGGATGGCAGCAGGGGTTCAGGCTGTCCACTAGTCTTTACTGATATCCTCTTGGCTGTTGGAGGGCAGCCATGCCTTTTCACTACTCTCTGTGTAGCCTCGACTGACACCACGAGTGTGTGTTTGTGTTGGCTTGGCCTCATTACTTTTGGGCAGTAGTGAAAGTTCTGACTCTCCACTGGGCCCTCTCCAACACCACCCTAGCATTTAAGAGGCTGGCTGCCTCATTACTGCCAGGGTGGGGGCCAGTCCAGGCTCTCTGCCTGGCTTCCAACTTTTGCCATGTTGAGGTGAGGGAGGAGGGAAGCTGTTGCTGCCCACCTCCCTACTGGGTCTTCTCTGACACCATCCAGGCTGGTAGGAGGCGTCCCTCTTACAGCCTGATGAAGGTGCAAAGCTCGCTTCTCTCCACTGGGCATTTACTGTCAGAGGAATGGGTGGAGTGATCTGTTTTTGAGGAAGTGTTGGCCAGTATGTTAGGGTTCTCAAAAGAAACAGACCAATAGAATGTGTGCATATGTGTGTGTGTGCATGTATATATGTGTGTGTGTTTGTATGTATAAGAGAGAGATTGATTTAGGGAATTGACTCACAATTGGTGGGGGCTGGTCTGAAGTTTGGAGACGTTAATGGCACCCGACTCCAGTACTCTTGCCTGGAAAATCCCATGGGTGGAGGAACCTGGTAGGCTGCAGTCCATGGGGTCGCCAAGAGTCGGACACGACTGAGTGACTTCACTTTCACTTTTCACTTTCATGCTTTGGAGAAGGAAATGGCAACCCACTCCAGTGTTCTTGCATGGAGAATCCCAGGGACGGGGGAGCCTGGTGGACTGCTGTCTATGGGGTCGCACAGAGTTGGATATGACTGAAGCGACTTAGCAGCAGCAGCAGTCTGAAGTTTGCAGGGTTGATTGGCAGACTGAAGACCTAGGGAAGAATCGATGTTGCAGCTCCAGTCCAAAGGCAGTCTGGAGACAGAATTCTCTTCCTGGTGGGGAGGAGGGGGTGAGAGAGAATATTTGTTTTTTTTATTAAGGTCATCAGCTGATTGGGTGAGGCCCTTCCACATTATGAAGGGTAGTCTGCTTTACTCAGAGTCTACTGATTTAAATGTTAATCTAATCTTAAAATATCTTTGTAGCAACATATTTGGCCTGATACTTCGATATTGTGGCCAAGTAGGCTGGCACATAAAATTAATGATCACTATTGGAATAGAGTGGTTACTGTCTAAAAGTATTGTTCTTGGAGTCCCGAGGTTCCTAGCCAGTCTGCCTTCTTTCCTCTGCTCTTTGGAGTTGTCTTATATTTGTTTCATGTGTAGTGTTCAGGGTTTTCAGCTGGACTCAGCAGAAGGAATATGCAAAAGTACCTTCTCTGTTTTTTTTTTTTTTATTTGTCACCTTCTTTTAACATGTTAGATTAAATGCTTTGTTGATATTTGAGGCCATAGGTTTTTATTTCTAATTCTCTCCTCTATTTTCTCCTGAAATTTAAATTCTTCCTTCTGTGCATGTGTGTTTTTAAATTTTATTTTATTTTTGGCTCTGCTGGGTCTGCAATGCTGCTCTCTGGTTGCAGTGCACAGGCTTTTCCCTGCAGGGGCTTCTCTTGTGGAGCACAGACTCTAGGGTGTGTGGCTCTCAGTCGTTGTAGCCCGTGGGCTCAGTAGTTGTGGCACTCAGGCTTACTTGCCCTGCGTCATGTGGACGCTTCCCAGACCAGGGATTGACCATTTCCCAGACCATTTCCCCTGCATTGGCAGGTGGACTCTTAACTCCCTGGATCACTTGTGTGTTTTTTAAAAAATACCGACTCTTTTGGACTAGAGTGTCTAGTCTATGATTTTCTCTGGGTGTCCTTTTCCTCCAGATTTTTGTTTGAAATTTTCTTCATCTGGTTGGAGGTTTTACTAAGCACATTCACTCTTAGTGAGATGTATTAATATTCTGATTCTTGCCACAGATGCACTAGTCTATAAGTCATAATTCAGAAATACAGTCCTGTGATTTGGTCCCATTGTTTGTATTCTTCTGTTCACCTGCCTTATCTTTCTCTTCCAAACTTCCGACCTTTAACTTGGAAAGAAATGGAAAATATCATCTCTTGGCTTCAGAGACCTTCAGCATCCTATCTGTGACCTCAGAGTCTCTTAAGACACAGTCTTGCCTTCTTCGGTCCTTTGTTTCTGATGTGAGTTGGCAGAGTTTAGCGTTTGGCCGATTTATGTCTTAGCTGGTTCGCTATCAAGTTTAATGTATTGCAGGAAGACGGAATACTTTTCTACTTTTCTTTTACCCGTGTTAGGTCTGTTTTCACAGTCAGTGGCATTTGCAGAGATTCTAATTCAAAGCATGGGAACCACAGCTGCTTCACATAACATAGCCTCTTCCACCTGCCTGTCTGTCTGGCTCACTCACACCGGTGAGTCTTCCAAAGGTAGTCTGCTATTCCTGTCATGCCACTCTTTTCGGCTGCCCTGCCTCCAGCTAGTCTGCCAAACCACTTTTCTGACTACGGATCTTGTTTTCTACAGGAGTTCTTGCAGATTGAGCAAAGGAAACCTTCTTATATTTCTTTTTATTTTGTTATTGCAACACAATTTTCCCATGGCTGTTTACCCGCTCTAATCCCATATTATGCACCATCTATTTCCCTTTAAAAACCAAAATCTAAAAATCGTTTTTAAAAATCCACTTATAATCACCACTCAATTATCTATGTTAGTAGAAAAAGCAGTGTATTAATAACGCCTACTCTTGAATATATTTTGCTATTAATATTTTGGGAATTCACAGAATTTCAAACAAAAAGCTACCCATTAAAACCCAGCATAAGAATCATCAGAAAATTATCACCTTCCCCAGTCCGTTTCCCCTTACCTGGCTTTTTCCAGTATTCATGTACAGAACATGATATAGGTTGATGCTAAAATGTTAACCTAGGCAGAGCTTTGTTTATTGAATTTACACTGTTTTGAATGGGTGATGAAAACAACTGTGAAAGGTTTGAGTTTAAAAAGCCGTTTCCTCTTCTTGGAATGCAAAATATATACCAGGAACTGATAGTAATATCAATCAACTAACAAAGTAGAGAAAATTATAATAGAAAATTATGTGAACATGTTTTCCCAGCTCCAAATGATTAAAAATTAATTTTCTGTTATTTTTATTTTTACTTTGGCACAATTGTTTTATTCCATTGGCTGAATGCCATTTAAAGTTTCTTTACCGTGTATTGTCCGTCTCGGGTAGTGAACTCCTAAAGGGCACATATCTATCTATATGTTTGTCTTCCTTTGGTTCTCTTTTAAATTACAGTGGCAATATAAAAACTTTAAAGGAAAATCAAAATTTTTGACAAAAATGGTATGTATTGCTTTTTGTATATATGACTCAAGCAGAAATTTTTTGTAAGTTGAGTGATTTTCTTTTGTTTCCTAATTTGGTAATCAATAGATTTTTTTCATAAAGGTGGTAATGATAGTAACTTTAGTTATAAAAACTAATGAATTGCATCCTGTATTATAGATGTAATCTTAAAATGTTGTATATAAACTGGTATTTTAAAAAATCAACTTTATGAGGAATTCTCTGGCTGTCCAGTGGTTAGGACTCAGTGATTCATTGCTGAGAGCCTGGGTTCTCTCCCTGATCTGAGACTTAAGATCCCACAAGCCATGAGACACAGCCAAAAAAAAAAAAAAAAACAATCAAATTTAGAAAAGAAACCCTGAACTTGCTGTTGTAAAACAAAAGGAATTAAACAATTTCCATGATTTCTCAGTTTTCTAAGGATGCATTTCATATAAAATAGTAAGTTTGTTTATATTGAGATGTGTCATTGAGAGCTAAGGGATATGTAGATTGGGCTTCATTGAGTGGCATTACCACTGTTCCAGGTATTTACTTGCATATTTATTGATAAAGCCGTTAAATTGAAGAAGCTCTATAAAAATTTAAAATTTCTTCAAGCACACAAAATTTCCCTAACCCTTTACATTTTTAACAGTGTCAGAATAACAATGGTGATATCTTGGCTTTGAATCCCTGGATCTTAGTTCCCCGACCAGGGATCCAGCCCAAATCTCCTGCAGTGGAAGTGCAGAGTCTTAACCACTGGAGCACCAGGGAAGTCCTAAATAGCTCCTTGAGCTCAGCACCTTCAGAGAACTGAATGATCTTGTTTTGCCTTTGCCATTCCTGACAAATATATATCTTCAGCTATGTTCAGTGCTAGTAGTGAGACAGACTTTTTGATTGCTCGTGTCTTGGCAGTACGAAAAGCAGACCCTGTGTATTTGTTACCTCTAGTACAGGGAGGTCTTTCGATATGAAAATACATCTAATGCTGAGCCCCAGCAGTTTGAGAAGTGTAGAGTCAGCAATATGGAGTATATCTACAATTGCGATGGAATTTTTTCTCTACAGTAGTTGTTAGAGTTGAGAGGGATTTTAATGGTTTGCAGGCTAAGAGATAGTAAAGGTTAGGCTAGGTTAAGAACTTCCCTAAATTGCAGAGCTGAAGCTAGAAGCAGAGTCTTTAGAGGTCCCATCTCTTGACGAGAATGGTAATATTAGATAGTTTTCAATAAGAATAATGCAAGGGGTTCAAAGCATTATTCTGCTTTTCTGCTGGTGTTATTTCAGAAAGTTGGCTGTCTCAAACACCTGTCTGTTTTATGATTCCTCGCTGACATAATCCACGTCTAAATATAGTAGGATTATATACAATAGGATTTCTTTATATATTTGTATTTTCTTATAATGAAATGTCATGGCTAAAATGGAGTCAAAAGATATCTTCTCAGAGAAGTTCCTCACAAGCAGAAGGTTCTGCAAGCTTGCAGATCTGGACTTAATTGTCTCTAACGTCTTCTCTATGAATTGAGAATAAGCAAGGAACATCCACGTGGAGTTTCGGTCTGTTCTTAAGTGCGATTCTTTTGTTCATTTCCTGTGTCCTTCGTATTCTCTAACCTTCATCCTAAGAGCAGGAGCACCCTCGTAGATCTGAAGGGAGTTATATGTTCCGTTCACAGCAGTGGGATCCCAGAATAATTGTTCAAATTAATTTTTCCAGGCAACTCCCATACTTTAATTATTTTAGTCTGTAAAATATACAAGCAAGTCAGATCTTGTTATGATGAATTGTCTAGCCTTTTTCAAAATTAATAGCCAGTTTACTGGAACTTGAACTCATTTTCATAGCTATGGAGACTTTTTAGTAGATTTATCACAATTAATAAACAGCTGAGCAAAGTGTCTAAACAGTTTTTTCAACTTCAGTCCTCCCACATTTCTTGGAGGTTATAGGACAGCTGATTTTGATTGATCTTTCACATTATTTCCTTAAACTCTTACTTTTTTTTTTTTTTTTTTTACTGCACCACATGGTGTGTGGGAATCCTTGTGTCTCTGACTAGGGATTGAGCCTGGACCCTCAGCAGTGAAAGCTCAGAGTCCTAACCGCTGAACCAGGGAACTCCCTCCCCTTAAACTCTTAGAGGATTCTTTCCTGCCTTTGTTTCCTGGAGACCTTTCAGTGACATGTGAGAAATAAGATCTGTTCTCTGCATGGAGATGGTTTCTCTCTGATGCTCCCTGAACTTCACGTTGGCCCTTGCCAGAGATCTCTATTTTTACAGCTCCGTGCGTCATTGTCATTTCCAGCTGATAAATGCGTGAATGCAAGTTCACATCCTTCCTGCCTTAGGACTTGTGGGGGCTTGGCTCCAGCACTGGGTAGACAGCAGGGGAGGTCACTGAGAAAAGGAGGTTAGTTCTTTCCTTGTCCCCCCATGACATTCTAAGCTGTGATAAATTTATTGTTTGGTACAACTGTTGAACCCAGTCCTATTGTTATTTTTCTCTCAATCTTCAACCTCCTCCGCAGCCTTTCTGTGGCTTTTGAAATCCACTCTCCCCGAGTTTCCCAACTGTGTACTTCTTTGATCCTTCTCCAGCGGTCTCTCTAAGGGATCTTTTCAGCCCCTACTTCTTCCACTTTCTTCTGCTGGCACTTTAGGCATCCTCCCAAGCTTTATCTGGGGCCTTCTGCTCTTCTCTTCCTTTTCCTACCCTTTCACCTTTTCCTCCCTCAATTTACTTTCACTTTTTAAAATTCATGCTCTCTTGTGTACATGTATTAACATATTTATTTGGCACCTGCTGTGTACTTTGCACTATACTAGAGCTTTGGAATGCATGAAATGAGATAGACACAGTCCCAATTTCCACAGAATTTACTCTTTCCCCAATTGATTCATAAATTGTAATTATATGGTATGTTAATGGAGAAGTACTGGTTGATATGAGAGCACGTAATTTAGGGGCCTGTCCTAGTTTAAGTGGACAGTGAAGTCTTTCTCGAAAATCATTTTTAGCTAAAATCTGAAGGATGAGTAGGGATTTCTGAGGTAACGAACGG